>JADRCC010215312.1:0-16665 GCA_019843855.1 Hylomyscus alleni
ATATATATATATATATATATATATATATATATATAAAACTTATATCTATGTGAATGCTTGAAGAAATGGTTGATAGTTGGCAAATCTATATGGAAGTTATTGAGAGTTTTAGAAACTATTTTTACTGATTTGAGATTTTTAAACCCAGAAACAGCTTGAATGTAGCTTCATATCACATGTTTCAAACTGACTGATAGTTTTTCTGTTCTCTTTATTTTTGAGATTGTAATGTGATTGCAACATTCCCCTCTTCCCTACAATGCTCCCACATAGCCCTCCCCCTTCTGCTTAAAACTCCTGGTCTCTTTTGTCATAAGTTGTATTTGCATGCATATAAATATTGTATACTTATATATCCCTAGACATTACCTGATGAGTGCTAAAATCTTACATATATGTGTGTTTTCAGAGACGACTGCTTGGCATCAGACAGCAGTTAGGACCACCTCTCCTGCTCTTAGCTTTTCTCAGTTTCCTTACTTCCTCAGGGACCTCAGAGTTATGGCTGCTTGGGCTTTTCCCTGTGCAGTTTGGCATGTTCACTGAGATACTTGTTCATCTCACATTCAGGTGGTCCTGTTGGTGAGAGATTACAAATGTAGCTTCTCAACACACAAGCTGAAAACATTTAACCCTGCTGTATATTCACCTGAATACAGAGTTAAAATATCATGAGGATGTGATGCAATTCAAGCCAAACGTGAAATGTCTGCCCTTGGTACACTGTATTCACAGCACAGCCAATCTGTCCTCAAGCTAATTTTGTGACTACGTTTTAACCCCTGATCATAAGTCTCTTATTATATAAAGCTTTGACTTGCTAAGCAACTGGTTTTTAAATTTTATTTTGAATATTATATAAATAATATATGTTTTTCTTTTGAGTCAGGGTCATATGTAGTCTGGGTAGGCCTCACCCTTGCTGTGTAGTTTAGGGTGTTTATCAAGTCCTGACCCTCTTCCTTTGGTGTGTATCACTATCTCTATATTTTTCAAATTTTTAAAATACTTAAAGAAACTTTATATAATCAGATGTTTGGGCCACTTGGATCTTTAATCTGCATCTAAAATCTTAGATTCTTGTCTTATGTATATTTTGCAGTTTCTGCTTTTCTTCTTTTTTTTTTTTTTCTGGTAGTATCTCCCTACATATGCCAGACTGACCTCAAACTTGAGATTCTCCTGCCTTGGCATTATCCAGCACAGGGTTATAAGAGTATACTATTATGCTGAATAAGATTTTACATAGTCTATAATCCAGTTCTGAAGAATAAAATCTGATACTCAACCTTGAAACACCATTATAACACTTCTGTAGTTACCAGTAGTAAAACAGAGTATTTTTAAGTAATACAATGTGATGGTTCATTCTGTTAGTTTGCATATATTATACTTCTCAGTGTGCTTAAATCTTCACCATTCTATAAATTTTGTTTTTGCTATCTTTCAAAATTTTTTTTATATTTCAAAACAAAATTTTGTTATATTTCAAAATCAGAATATAAATACAACCAAGTCATAGTTATAAATAGATTTTTTTTTTTTTTTTGGTTTTTCGAGACAGGGTTTCTCTGTATAGCCCTGGCTGTCCTGGAACTCAACTTTGTAGACCAGGCTGGCCTCGAACTCAGAAATCTGCCTGCCTCTGCCTCCCAAGTGCTGGGATTAAAGGCATGCACCACCACTGCCCGGCATAAATAGAATTTTAAAACAACTTTCTTCAAATAATTCAATAACTTTAATATTATTTCAGTTTACGTCTCTGGTTTCTTTATTGTCTTGCTATTCTTAACCCCTATCTACACATGGTAATAAAAGTTTCATTCATTGGCAGAGGGAATTCTGAAACTGTTTACTTTACTTCTCTTGTTAGGATAGCCATTTCCTTTGCATTAATTAAATTAAACAAAACTCCTTTACATTCTACCTGCCCTAAACAGAGAATGTATTGAGGAATAGTAGAAAGAGAGGGAAAGAGAGATATAAACAATTACCTTCAACTAGGGCAATGAGGAGTAGGCACAATGTTTGGGACAATATACTGAAATAATTTTCGTGAGGAAATTTTATGGGCTCTGTAAAAACACTCTTCTATATGGGATATATTGGCTAAAGTCCAGTATCATAGTTAAACTCAGTGCAGCAAAGAATCCAGATAACAAGAATGTAATTGGTTTCAACCAGGAAGTAATTACATGACAGGATTTCTACTCCTGTACTCCTTGTGCAAGTATCACTTATGGAAGTGTTGCATAAGTACTTCATGAAGTGTCCTCTATTATATAGTTCTGGCAATTTAATGGAATTTTTAGCATAATTAACATAATATAGTAAGTTCAATTATTTGTTTTTCAGAATCATCTATGCAACAAGCATGGTACTAGACAAATATATATAATATACCTGAAATGATTCTATTCAGCAGAGCTGGAAAGATACACATATATCAACCTGTTCATTATTTTCCTTTCACCACCCACCACGGTATAGATTCTCTGAAGCCAAGCCCTCCGCTTATGACCCAGTTTTCTCCTGAAGCTGGAGGAAACATCAGTCTATTAAGGCAAGCCTTTACCCTCATGTTGGAGCAAAACCAGAATTGAGACATACTGATTATTATGCCTTCTCTATCAACAGAGGTCTACTATTTTCAGCTATTCCCCAAGAATTCATAATTGTGTATGCTTTAATCACATGATCAGAGAGAAAAGTCACATTGTTTTGGATGATAGTTTTGCTCTTACTCTTGCAGATGTCACCTCTCACTTTTATTCAGAGGTGGCAAGCCAAGAAGGGTTGTTGCTGTAGTGGCACCTATTATCTTTTGAGAGAGATGCACTCAGTTTTAGGGGAAAAAAAACAATGAATCACAAGATTTTATATATATATATATGGATTTAGATATGATTCTTTTTCAGGAAGGCAAAAAACTATTGCTTATGGTGATCCGGTTATTTTTATATTATCCTAATATTTCTCATGGCATTTAAACATGTGCTATACCTTTATAAAGTGATTCTATGTTTCTGTGGTGATTATATTTGTAGCATAGCACATTAATGGATTAAGGTTTAAAAAACACTATGAGATTTGTGTGCTCAAAGGGCTTATCAAAGATGGAGAACTGTTATGCTATGTTTTCAGCTACTGGATATATGTGAAGCTTCTAGGAATCTAATCCAAAGATAAAAATCATACCTTAATCACTTGCTCAGTGATGCATAGTGATACAAATTAAAATATTCTAAAAGTGCTTGAATGATAAAATGAATGTGTCTTGTTTCCCTCAAGGACGCTCTGTACATTTTCCATATTGACAGTGTGGCTCTATTTCAATAATAGGCATTTTTATAATCTCTATTCTCTTTGCTCTGTGAAGATCTTGAATAGAGATACAAGAATCTCTTTTTGTATCTTTTCTGAAGCAATGACTTAGGGAAATGCTTTTTTTAGCAAGCTTGAGGATGTGAACTTGATATTCAACATACAGGTGAAAAGCCAGGCACAGCCTGTAACCCTGGCACTGGACGGATTAGAGGCAGGTAGATCTCAATAAATCATTGGTCAACTATTCCAGTCTGTGTTCAATAAAAGATCTCAAAACTAAGAGAGTGACCTAATGTCAACCTCTGTTTTCCATATGCACGCACACAAATTACAGTGGGGCCATATCAACATTAAATTGTACTTACACAGTATTCTATACTTTATGAAACAGACTTTCTATCTTCTTCACCCAACTTCTTATTTTAAAATTTCTTTTCTCTTAGCTTTTTTATACAATATATTTTAGCATGGTCTTTCTTTTCTCTCACCTCCTTCTGACTCGTCTTACTTCTTCTTTTGCTCAGAAACAAAACAAAGCAAAATACCCCAAATCAAAAATTAGAAAAACAAAAGCACACAAAAAATTATACTTTATTTTGGGTGAGCCAACTACATCTGATCATCGTGCCTTCCCTGGAGTGTAGTTGATAAACCCAACATTACTACAATGAAGAAAAATTGTTTTTCCTCTCCCATACGGTATTATTTGTAAACAGCTTGTTGGGTAGGGTCTGGAACTTGACTCTTTCATCTGACTTGAACTTATGAAAGCCTTATATGTGCTGTCACCGTCTGTATGAGTTCCTATAAGGATCAGTCTTGTTGTGTCTGTGACGTTATGTTTCCTTGAGTCATCCATAACCCCTAGCTCTTACCATCTTTTTGCTTCCCCTTCCACATAGATCTCAGAGTCTCCAGAGACATCTCCCTTTGGAATGAGTGTTCTAAAGAGTCTCATTCTCTGCACTTTGTCCAGTTGTGAGTGTCGGTGTTAACTATCATCTATTGCAGTTCTCTGATGAGATCTGAGTGATGCACTGATTTATAGGAATAGCCATATGTCATTAGCAGTTATTTTATTGTTATGTTCCTTTGGCAGTAGACTAACTGTGGGTTTGCCCGTAGGGTCCATGACTTATCTACTCTCAGATCCCTGACCACTTTTTACATTGTCAGGTAAGGAATCCATCTCATGGAGTAGGCTTGAAATCCAATTAAAAAGCAGTTGTCTATGCCTATCACTTGCTCATATATCACACATAATTTTAAAGAGTTAATGGGAAATATAATTCATATGTGTTTATCAAGTTAAAATATACATGACTAAGAAGAGAGCAAAGGAGGATAGAATGACTTTCCATTGGCACTCTGTGGGATAGACATATAAAAGTGAAGGTTCCATTGTTATAAGTTAATACATATCAATAACTTGAATAAAATATTTATTCTTTCTATCTTACTTTATCCCTGTACTTCACTTGCTTTAATAGCTATTCCGTTTTAATTGTTACAAACAATAACAGTTTTGAGTAGTCATGGAATGGTCAGTAGAGTAGCTAAGTGGAGTGGTTCCAGCAGTTCAAGTCCCATATTAATCATTAAAGGTAACTCTTCCATACAACTTATAAACTTCCTTCTTCTCACCTTTGAAATCTCCTTAGTAAGGCAGCCTTATCACATGTTTGTTAAGCATGCAAAGGTTAGAGGCAGTTCCTGACACCTGTTAAATAAATGAAAGATATGAAATTGCTTGCTATAATGTTACCATAAAATACAAGTTCTACAAGAATTTCTACACTGGGAAAAAGTAGATTGAGTCAAATGCCACAATATAAGCCCCTGAATTGTGGATTTTAGTCTTTTGTAATTCCAATAAACATAGCAAGAAGAGAAAGTTTGCCTGTGTTAGATCACACCCTTGAGAAATTCATTAGACAAAAGATAAGGAAACCTTAAGTTCAACTTGTGATTTTTACTGAATCTTTTCTCTGTATACTTAAGGACAGAGTAAAAGTGCTGGAGAGAAGAGAAAAGTGAGTTGGGATGGGGAAGTCATAAGAACATAGATGAGCTTCTGAGAACCCTGTGACCAAAAACAGTAACTTGACTTTAAGATTTATTATTGGTGTAATAGTGGCACAAATGTTATGAGAATCAAGATATCACCAGGTAAAAGAATATGCTAGGATAAACTGTATGTGATATATTTTGTTGACAGAAATATTATTATTTGGCAAAGGGATATATTCACGTCATAAAGAGGGTGTTTTTATTTTTAGTCTGGATGATTGGTATATACAGCCCAATTAAATTTCTATGCTCAATAATTTTCTTAGGAAACAATATAGCATCAAACCAACTCTGATCACACCCAACCATTAGTGGATCTCTCAGTGCTCATTAGAGAGGCTTCTCTATACCTTTCTACCAAGGCACAAGAGTCATGACACAACAGTGGGTTGGAAACATTCTGAAGGGCAGAGCAGCAGATGGCTACACCAAGAGACTGATGTCTGGACACAACACTGCAGTTATACACAAATAAATGATAGCATCTATGACTGTTTGCCAAAGACCTGCGTAAGTTCAGGAATTCCTAGCCCTGGCTGAGAAGCAATCAGCAACTGACTGCTTTTGGGAGAAGGAGTGTCAGGTTTCTTCCTGGGTAAAGATACTAAGAGACTCCTCATACTCCAGTGGATGGTCCAATACCCATGCATAAACTAGCAGCACTAAATAGCAATATATATGAAACATGAGACCAAATTATGTGCATGTTGTGACAAAATAGCATCTTAAGTAAATGACATTGGGAAAACTGAACATCACCTCAAATGCAAATGGGTAAAAGGTCCTAAAAATAAGAGCTCATAGGCCAAACTGCTAGAGGAAACAGGAGGAAGTATATTTCAATTTACAGATATAGCTAAGTAATTTATAAATAGGACTTTCTGTAACTTAGAAAATAAAACCAATCATTGACAGGTAGAACTTCATTAAAATTAAAACATTCTGTACAACATAAGATACAATCAATAGAGTGAAGAGTAGCCTACAGAATGGATAAAATATCTATGCTAACTATACAATTGACAAATTGAATACATGAAATACAAAACAATAAAAAAGAAAGAATGAAAGAAAGAAAAACGAAAGGAAAGAAGAGAGAAAGAGAGAGAGAAAGAGAGAAAGAAAGAAAGAAAGAAAGAGAAAGAAAGAGAAGGAAGACTAAAATTAAAAATAAAAAACCAAACAAAACAATTGAAAAATGGCCTATGGAACTGAACAGAGAACTCTCAAAAATAAAAAAAATATTTTATTAAGCTTTCAAGATCCTTAGCAATCAAGGACACATATGTTAAATATAACATAGGCAGCATGTAATAACCAGGATATGGGGAAAGAAGAAAATTTACTCACTGTTGGGCATGCAAACGGACACAGGCCCTGTGGAAATCACTGTGGCATGTCCTCAAAAAGCTAGAAACAGATCTACTTGTAGAGACAAGCTTTATCACCCCTGAGCACATACCAGAAAAACTCTATGTTCTTCTCCAGAGACAATCACCCATTTTATCTATTTTTAATGCTCCCCCATCCACAATAGCTCAGAAATTAAAACACCCTATTTGTCCATAAACTGATGAACATATAACGAAAACATAGTATGAATAGACAACTGAATTTTCAAGTTGTAAAGGAAAATAACTTAAGTGAAATTCTCAGGCAAATAGAGTTGTAAGGAATCATATTGAGAGAAGTAATCCAGACCAATGATTATTCCATACACCCTTCCTTATATGTGGACCCTAGCTTTGAACTTTAGGTTTTTCTTCTATTGTTGAAAATAGAATTTATTCTCAAAAAAATACATCCTGACCACAGGATGTCACTCTTTCCATTCAGAAAGGAGAAGGCCTCCAAGAAACAATAACCAAAAACAACAAAAGAAGATACAATAAGACAAGGCAAAAGCCCTCATATTGAGTCTAGACAAGGCAACTCAATAGGACAAGAGTCCTAAGAGCACTCAAGAGTCAGAAACATACCTACTCACATAAAAACACCAAGCTAACAGCCCTAACATATATGCAGAGGATCTAGTGCAGACCCAGGAAGGCCCCATGCTTGATGTTTAACTCTTCGTTATCCCGTATGAGCTCTGCTTGCTTAGCTGATTCAGTGGGCCATATTCTGCTGATGTCCTTCATCAACCTGATGCCTACAGTCTTTTCTCCTCTTGATGGGGGATATGCGGAGTTCCAACTTGGACTCTTTATGCACAATGTCTCTGAAACATCTCCTATCTGCTGCCAGAGGAAACCTCTCTGATGATGACTGAACAAGGTACCAATCTATGAGTATAGCAGAATATCCTTAGGAATAATTTCATTGATTTTTTTTCCAGTTTTGTTTAGTTCTACCCTAAGTCAGTAGGTAGGAAATATTATAGAACAAAGGTTTTTATGGCTGAGTTACTGTCCAGGTTTCTCTTTTGGTTGCCTGCAGAGTAACTTCCCACAACAAAGAGACTAGAAGTACAGTTGAAAGTTCTGTACAGGCACCAGCATCACTTCTCTACATGTGATAAGCTGTGTGGATGTTGTTCTAGGAAACGATACCCAGTGCCAGGTTTTGGAGAAAGACTCTCTGCCATTCTTATATATGTATTGCAGAAATTCAGAGGAGTTTTGATTTACATTTTCCTGGTGTCTAGGGTATTTAAGTGTTTCTCAGCCATTTAGAATTCCTCTATCAAGAATTCTCTGTTTAGATCTGTACCCCATTTTTATTGGATGATTTTTTCATATATAGTTTCTTGAGTTTATTATATTTAGATACTAGTCCACTATGAGATGTGGAATTGTGGACACTTACATGGTTGGGTTGGAATAAATATAGACGTCAATAGACTAAAAAGGGAACATTGGAATATAAGGGAGAAAATACCTTAAGGGAGGGGAATAGTAGAACAGAGGTGATATGGAGGATCATGGGATTATTATGGGAAAAGCTATAAGTGAAGAGAATAGTACAGAGAATGAGCAAAGACAGGGATAATGACACTAAAGATGTCTGAAAAGCCATATGGAAATTTATTGTTAAGTATGCCTACACCAAGAGAGTTTAAAAGGTCTTCCTATTCATGGGAAATCACAGTCCTTCCAGAAAATAATGGTTCTCAATAAAAAGCCCCAATGCCAGGTATAGGAGACCTCCATTAGAGATGTTGGTCATGGGACTTTCGGAGATCCCATAAGCAATACAGATGATTGCTGCTGATTTTGATTGACATCTGGAGCCTGATAGTAAGATTATTTTGTGGAAGACAACACACCAATCACAAGACAAGGAGAGTCAAACTGGTACTGGTCAGAAAGCTTGTTCCCAGGTGTCTGGATGCATGTACAGAATCTCCCTTCCTGAATATCTCCTTTTTTCAAAATAAGAAGCTTTAGATTTCCTTTCACAGTCTGAAATAATTTTAAAAAGTTTCACAGTGTACTCAAGTTGGAATTAAGCTTTCTTCCTCTTTAAGTGTTCAAGTGTTCAAGAAACCACCCATAAAAGATTTAAAAGAACATAATTATTTTAAAATCATTTTGAATGAGTTTCTTCCACTGACAAATTGAGTTATTGATTCTGTGTGTGTGCTTGTGTGTGTGTGTGTGTGTGTGTGTGTGTGTATCACTGAGCTAGAATAATCCAAAAATCCAGTGACCAGAATTCTTTTCTTTCTTGCCAAATTAAGGGTTCATTTTACAACAATTTTACTCTGACTAAACTCACTTTAAAATTACATATGGACTTGGGAATAGGCAGTAATGAAAGTCTTCTGTTATCCATGTTAAACTCACACAAGTTGTTTTCCTTGACCCATCTGCCAACATTTTGTGTCTATGGTTGATGCTAACATTCAAAGATCTTCCACATCTTTTCTCAATGGGAAGTAGGACTTAGCCCATGAAATGTGTTGCTATGCCAAACCTACCATGCTTTCCGTTGCATCTTCTCTCAGAATGACTGCTTATTCTCTGACTTTAGCATAGCATTCCTTTGCAGTGTTTTATTCACACCACACAGTGCTGATGCAAGTGCTATTACAAACTCTGCACTATAAAAATGTTAATTCCAGAAACAATCATTTTCATTGTTCTCCGTCAGAGGTAATAGACCATTATTAAAAAACTATCTATGCTGTGAGAATAAATAGGTTGTCAGAACTGGGTCTTGTTTGTTTTTTCTAGTCTTCTGCTTTGACATAGGCTGTTAAAAATAATAGGTCATAAATTTTCAGTTTGAAAATTTCTTTTCAAATCTATATAATTTGAAGTGAGTTGTAAAAGTACTATGTAATTGCCCAAATATTATAACTCAATCATAGAATTACTATTATCAGATTTGTGGCTATTGCTTTGAAACATAAGAGACTTCAGCGAAATAATCATTTTACATTGTCAATAAACACTATCAACAAAAATAAATGATAAAAGTCTACAAATACATTTTCATTTGTCATAATGATAATCTGTGTTTTACATATTATCTCCACTTAACAACTGATTAATAACCATAGTTTATAGAAAATAAATCTTTAAAATTATATGATATAGAATTTATTCATATTCATACATTTAATAAGTGGTAGGATACAGATGAGGTGCCATTCATTCCAACTTTTACAGTATGTAGTAACAAACTATAAATTATAATAGTATAATGCCAAATGATTATATAGGATTACTTTAATAATTATTTCACAATAGCTACACAGAAGTAGATACAAAAAAGTTAGGTAGACTTATCAACATTGAGGTACTGATATAATTAAGCAATTGATTTGTGAAATTTCTTTGAAGGTATTTAAAACTATGGGAATGTACATGTCAGCTTTTTCATTTAAAATAACACATGTATCACACATGGAATTTTATAAACAAAACAACTGTGAAGGGTATTCTTGCTTGTCACCTTGAATGGATCTGGAATAGACTCAGACAAGTTTCAAAGTTGAATTTAAAGTATTTCCTAAAAAGATTAAAGGACAGGGATGACACTATCCTAGACTTGGAACAACCTTCAGATGATAGGATAGTTTTAAAGAGTACTACAAACTGGTACAACCACTCTGGAAATCTATCTGGCAGTTCCTCAGAAAATTATAAATAGTTCTACCTGAAGATCCAGCTATAGCACTCTTGGGGATATGCGCAAAAGATGATCTACCATTCCACAGAGATATATACTTTGCTATGTTTGTAGTAGCCTTATATGTAATAACCAGTAGCAAGCCAGATGTCCCTCAGTAAAAGAATGGATACAGAAAATGTGGTTCCTTTACACAGTGCAGTACTATTCAGCTATTAAAAATGAGGACATCATGAATTTTTCAGGCAAATGGATGGAACTAGAAAAAAGCATCCTATGTGAGGAAACACAGATGAGAAAGGACGTGCGTGATAAGTGGAAAGTAGTCAAAAAGTACAGAATACCCAGGATACAACCCACAGACTGTAAAAAGTTTAATAAGCAGGAAGGAGGAAGGCCCAAGTGAGGATGCTTCAATTACACTTAGAAGGGGAAATGAAATAAACATGGGAAGCAGAGGGAGTGAGGGACCTGGTGGGAGAGAGGGAAGGAGAAGGGGAAAATGAGAACAGGATCAGGTATGGGATGGGGGGCAAGAAAGAAGTTCTTAAGGTCAGGAGAATGAATGGAACTATGCAGTTTCTGGGGTTGGTAGGTGGGGGAAGGGAATTCTAGAAAGTCTCAGAGACCTGGGAGGTGAGAGATTCTCAGGACTCAATGGTGGTGACCTTAGCTTAAATGCCTAACAGTGGCAAGAAGGAACTTGAAGGGTCCACCTCCAGTAGATAGACAGGGCTCCCAGTGGAGGGACAGGTTACCAAACCACACTCAAAATTTCTGACCCAGAATTTTACCTGAGACAAATTTTACAGCAGGGACAAAAATGGAGAAGAGACTGAAGGAAAGGCTGTCCAGTGACTAACTCCACTTGGGATCATGGTGGCAGGGAACACCAAGATCTGACACTACTACCAATGCTATGGTGTGTTTACAGACATGGCTGTCCTCTGAGAGGCCCTACCAGCAGCTGACCGAGATAGATGCAGATACTTAACACACAACCAATGGACCAAAATCAGGGACCCCTATGGAAGAATTAGGGGAAGGATTGAAAGAGCTGAAGTGGAAGGTGACCCTATAAAAAGACCAGCAGTCTTTTTATAACTAACCTGGAACCCTGGGATCTCCCAGAGACTGAGACAACAACCAGACAGTATACATGGGCTGGCCCGAGGCCCCTGGGGACATATTTAGCAGAGGGATGCCTAGTCTGGCCTCAGTGGGAGAAGATGTTCCTTCCTAATCCTTGAGGGGCTTGAGGCCCCCGGGAAGGGGGATGCCCGGGGACTGGGAGAGCACCCTCTCAGAGTCAAGGCGGGAAATGGGATAAGAAACTGGGGGTCGGGGGTGACTGTGAAGGGGGACAAGGGCTGGAATATAAATAAGTAAAATTAATAAAAAAATAAAGAATGTTCTATAATGAAAAAACTATGGCTTTTTCCTGCCTGCCTTTTCACTGATGGCGAGTGAATCTACCTCCATCGTGCTGCTAAGGTTGCTATTATTTACTGACATTAAACCCTTTACTCTCCAGGAATTCTGAAGGTCTTTATCATCAATTTGAAACTGCTGAGGCATACAGCCTTGTGAACAGAGCAGCTACAAGATGGCTAGGGTCTGTCATCATTAATACACTCTGTGTCTATCTCTATGTACTTCACTTGAGGGAGTTATGTGCTTTCCGTGGTCTTGTGTTTCTAATAAGTTCTTGGACCTGGTTTATCTGATATGGTTTTAATATGCTCATGTGTTCCTATAGTCCAAATTCATCCAAATAAACTAATAGGTAGGAGTTGCAGGATTTTCCCTGTCCAATCATATTAGGGCATTGGGAGGCTTGTGATTGGCCAGAAGGAGGGAGACAGAGAAAGGAGTTGAGACAGGGAGAGTGGTATCAGGAGGAGAGAGAACCAGAATGGAGGCCAACGTGGTGTTATCAAAAAGTTAGAATAATTGGGTTAAAGCTCTATCATTATCATTTGACTCTGAAATTATTGTATTGGAATCTTGTAAATTGTGATATTATTGATACATAAATCTGATTGGTTAATTAAGCTTTTTTTTAATTAGATGTTTTCTTTATTTACAATATCTCCTTTCTCAGGTTCCCCTCCCAACAAACAAACAAACAAACAAACAAACAAACAAACAAAAGAGAGAGAGAGAGAAAAGAAAGGAAAGGAAAAGAAAAGAAAAAAACACCAAAAACTAAAACAAACCCCTATTCCCTCCCCCCTCCCCTTAGTCACCACCCCACCCCCTCCTGCTTACTGGCTCTGGCATTCCCCTACACTGGGGCTTTAAGAATCTTGATTCTACTGGGTAATTAGGTGTTGAGATGGCTAACCAGGGTGCATGGGGAATTACATAAAAGCGAAAGGAACTAGGGGACCCTGTCCAAGACATGGCCTGGTAGGAGCCATGTGGCCAACAGGACTGGTGAATTGGCAAGCTGAGAGACCAAGCAAGTGAGATCACCTGGCACAGGGGCTAGCTCTAGATATTTCTCACAACATCTAGTCCCCATTTTCACTTCCAGGAATAACAATCTATGCTGCATGTACAGTGCTGAATGGTGGCTTAGTGTTCATTCTGGTGCATAGTTATCCTCCAATTTCAAAAGTGTCACGAGCTCTTTGTAAAGTGGACTCTCTTAGGACAAGGCACGGTCTGCTAAGCATTGTTCTACACAATATGGAGTAGCTTGGAGCATGACCCAACCAGATCTAAAGTCCCACAGTCTTTACATATTAAAAGTTCAATCAATTTAAAATGTTCAATATCGTTTAAAATTCAAGGTCTCTTAACTGTGGGCTCCACTAAAATACATTCTTCCTTCAAGAGGGAAAAATATCAGGGCACAGTCACAATCAAAAGCAAAAATCAAACTCCAACCATCCAATGTCTGGGATCCACTCATGATCTTCTGGATTCCTCCAAGGGCTTGGGTCACTTCTCCAGCTCTGCCCTTTGTAGCATACATCTTGTCTTCTAGGCTCCAGATGCCTGTACTCCACTGCTGCTGCTGTTCTTGGTGCTCATTCTTGGTACTGGCATCTCTAAAACACTGTCTTCCACTGTAACTAGGCTTCACCAATAGCCTCTCATAGGCTCTCTTCATGGTGCCAAGCCTCAACTCCTTTGCATGACCCTTTCAGTCTTGGGCCATTAATTGCAACTGAGGCTGCACCTTCACCAGTGGCCTCCCATGGCCTCTCACTGTGCCGAGCCTCAGCTGCTCTTCATGACCCTTTTATGCCTTCAAAACCAATACCACCTGGGTGACTCTTACACATTACCAAGTCTTGCTGCAGCACAAGGTACAACCTTGGCTATCTCTGGAACACAGCCTCTTTGTGCTCTCAGAAAACACTTCCCAGAAGATGTCACTCAGGTGGTGGTCTCTTCTTAATCACCGCTAATTTCTTAGCTCCAGCTAACCAGCATCAATAGTCCCAGTAATGCAGTTTTCGATTTAGTAGTTCTGGTATCTTGTTAATCACAGCTGATACTTCAGCCGCAGCTAATCAAAACCACAGAATCTTCACAATCAAAACAACATGGCCCTGATAAGAGTCTTTAATCTTCCCTCTGAAATTTCACTGCACTGTTCTCAACATGTTCTTCCAATCTCTCACAGAACATCCCACAGAGTTCTTAACAACCAGTGGCTCTTCTAGCTCAAAGTTCTAAAGTCCTTCCACAGTCCTCCCCAAAACATGGTCAGGTTGTCAAAGGAATACCCCCCTATGCTGGTACCAATTTGTCTTAGTCAGGGTTTCTATTCCTGCACAAACATCACGACCAAGAAGCAAGTTGGGGAGGAAATGGTATATTCAGCTTACTTCCACATTGAAGGTGATCACCAGAGGAAGTCAGGACTGGAACTCAAGTAAGTCAGGAAGCAAGAGCTGATGAAGAGGGCATGGAGGGATGTTCCTTACTGACTTGCTTCCCCTGGCTTGCTCAGCCTGCTTTCTTATAGAATCCAAGACTTCCAGCCCAGGGATGGCACCACCCACAAGGGGCCCTACCCCCTTGATCACTAATTGAGAAAATGCCCCATAGCTGGGTCTCATGGAGGCACTTCCCCAACTGAAGCTCCCTTCTCTGTGATAACTCCAGCCTGTGTCAAGTTGATACACAAAACCAGCCAGTACACGCAATATTCTCTCGGATTCACAAGTCCCAGTGGTTTAAACTGAGTCTCTCTAATAGTTAGACCTGTCTCCAGGGGATTGAGCTTCTCAGAGATGGCAGCTTGCCCAGACAGTGTCATAGGAGGCTTCTGCATTCAAGTTAAATAGTATTTTACCTCTAGATCTTCAGGGACTCTAAACAAACCAAATTAGCTTTCCGATTTCAATTTTTTATATTACTGCTTATAGAAATTTATTTTTTAAGCTTATAGGAATCTTGTTGAAATAATATCTGTAGTGATGAAGTAAAATTTATTTAAAGTTCAATGATTCATTCATTTTTTACCTGTTTATATATTTTATTAAATCCAAGTAAAATAAAATTTACTACCTTTGCTATAACTCTTTTAATTGGATTTAGTTTCATAAAATAAATTCTATCTCTATCTTGTACTTCCATCATTATATAAGGAGAACAAAATATTTTACATGAATAATTTATTTTCTACAATACTTAGGTTCAAACTCACATTTGCATTAAGTATTTCATGCCTTGAGCAGTTTACCTAACTGATTTAGGCCATTATTTTCTTAAATACAGATAAATATGATACCTACCTTATTCATTACTTAAAATGACTAAGTGAGTTGAACCTATAATTAATGTTTTAAGTCAGTAATTACATACTTCAAACTTATGATCATCTCTATTGTGCCCAGTGTTCCCTCTCTTGTTGTTACATCCTTTGTGGTAGTAGTTTCATGGGGACAAGACAGATCACACACTCATCATACCATTTTTTGAACATTTGCAGCATATTGATTGATAGTTACAACTTAATAAAACTGAAAGAAGTTTATTAGTAAGTGAATACAATAATACCTACAGTGCTGTTTCTCTAAGCATGAGATGACTCTTTCTGGATAATGACAGACTGTAATTTATGACCACACTATGTTGCAGGAGAGTGTAATTAAACTCTTCTTAAATGCAAGGATAAGGGTTTTTAAGAGTGATGAATATGTAAGACAGACATAAACATGTATCATAGTTCCTTAGGAAAAACTAGTTTGCATATACAGTAGATTCAATATTCATTTTGAGTGCTGTACTTTGTCATTCTTCATCAGATAGACTTTAGAAATAATATTTCCTGTCTAAATTTGAGTGCTATTATTCCATTATTCTCCATTGACAGATATGTACATGAGATATGGGAACAACTCTACAACTGTTCACTGTGAAAATACCTTCCCTTAGCTTATGTTTCTTTTGTACAGAAGCAATTCATACAATGAATACCTAAATGCTCTGTGGCTTCCTGTCTACAGAAAACAACAAATTCAGCTTCTGCAATTTTTCCCACGGAGGAAGTGCTAAACATCCTCTTCACTTGTCTGAGTCAGAGGTATCTTCTCTCTTGTATATTTCTTGTTTTCACACTCTGTACCGGAACATGGCATTTTCAAGTGAACTGTCTCTGAATTGATTAAGATCTACTGCAAAAATGTTAAGAACCCTCTCTTCCTTTCCAGGAAACTCTCAAAGCTTTTCTTTCATGCTTGAACCTATTATCAGATTATCAGATGCAGTGTAAAAGCTGGATTACCTATAATGATACAGTTAGAAGATTGCATCATATGTGCCAACACTTTCATTGTGGTGTAACTGTGCTAAACACTATAAAGTATTGATGGTTACATGAATTTATGGTCATGGAAATGTTTATAAAACTAAAGTGGTCATTTTTACTGTTTATGACATTGAAAGTCAGAGCTGTTTTGTGTTTATAGACACAGCTGAGTGATAAAACTGAATACAACTGTCTAGTTTTTCTTGATTTGTTTGTCATTTTGAGATAGTGTTATATACTGTTCTAAACTGAAAACAATCTTCTCACCTCAGTCTCTTAAGTGATGAGCTCATAAGTGTGCCATGCACAATGAGGGTCTATTCTTAACTCATGAGTTTGCTGTATTTTTTTCATTGACTAGACATAGTATAAGACTGATATATATATATATATATATATATATATATATATATATA
>JADRCC010215325.1:0-12474 GCA_019843855.1 Hylomyscus alleni
AGGAAAGGAAAGGAAAGGAAAGGAAAGGAAAGGAAAGGAAAGGAAAGGAAAGGAAAGGAAAGGAAAGGAAAGGAAAGGAAAGGAAAGGAAAGGAAAGGAAAGGAAAGGAAAGCAAGGCAAAACAAAGCAAAGCAAAAGAACTCTATAGGAATCAGTAGAGGCTATAAGCCAGTAAATAGCTAATAGAGGAGGAGTAAACAGTGTCCAGTGTCGTAAGTACTAAGAAAAGGAACATATAGAAAGTAATAGTCTATATTACTGGTGATTTGAGCAGAAGAGCTTTTTGGAGAGTGGCTGGGGCAACAGATAGGGTATAAAGGACAAAGGAATGCTGTATAAAAGAACAAAGGAATGCTGTATAAAAGGGAGAGGAAATACAGGCTGCTCTGTTTATAAGATTTTCCTATGAAGGATCTGTGGCATAAGTATGTACAATGCAATAGAATCAGAAAAAACAAAATTACAAAATGGGAAACATAAAAGCACATTTTAAAGTACTATGTTTCAACTGCTTGTCAGGCTTTCAGCTCAGATCAACTATAACACATTTAATATTTTTCATATAACTGGTAATATATTTATAAAGTCTATAAAGTAATACATATGAAAATTAATATCCAGTTATATATATGCATGAAGTTAAAATAACAATCTAGTAATGTACTTATAAAAGCAAATTAAGTATTTTTTATAAACTTCAAATAGTTGAACATAGAACTTTCTTTAAGCATGCTCAGGATGTGTACAGGACTCTGTATAATAGCTTCTGAATAATAGTAAACTTCAGATGATCATAAATTAAGTCAATGATTTTTGTAAGCACCACATTTTTTTCCTTAAATAAAAAGTTATTGGAACAGCTTGTAAGAATAAGACCTTTAAAAATAGGACTTTTGAGTCTTTTTTATTTTTTATTGACTTGGTTTAATATATGAAAAATCCTAAATCCTAAATGTGTTGAAAGTCTAGTTTTTATGCCCTTGGGAGATGGACTGTCCATTTCATTTTTTTCTCCTATTCATTCCATTTTACTTTTAAAGTAGTTATTAGACATCTGTCCCTAACTGTAGTTCTAAAACTCCCTTTGACTTAAACTCGACCACACTGCAATTCTTATTAAGTGTTAGGACATATTAATAATTGTACTACTCTAACATACCAGCTTATGACTCATTATCCATCATAAGAAAATAGAGAATATGTTACCTCTCTCATATTCAATTTCCTACCTTGTTTAGCTGGTAAAACTCTATTACGAAATGATTTGGCTTTCCCTGGGTCATGGCTATTTCCACTTCTACTATATCCACTGAAACTTGATGGAGAAAAAGGCCCATCCCCTTCATCATCAAGGAGATGCAGTGAAACACCTTCAGCAGCATCTGAAACTTACATTTTAAGAGATTGTAACGTTAACAAAATTTCATTTGTTTCCCAGAAAAGTTAATATGGGCTGCTGTATTATAAAATTCAAAGTTGCTTGAAAACTGGTAGGACACTGAGTTTAAGATCCACTTTGGCGCAGTGGTGGCGCAGGCCTTTAATCCCAACACTTGGGAGGCAGAGACAGGCAGATTTCTGAGTTCGAGGCCAGCCTGGTCTACAGAGTGAGTTCCAGGATAGCCAGGACTACACAGAGAAACCCTGTCTCGAAAGAAAAAAAGAAAAAAAGAAAGAAAGAGAAAAAAAAGAAAAAAAAAGATCCACCTTGGCTATTGGCTATTTAGCAAGACTTTAAAACCAACCTCCAAAGTAAAAATTAATTTGTCAACAAGAGAACAAATAGTTTATCATCACTAAACTTTCAAATACAAACTGTTGAAAACAAAAACAAGGAAATACTTCTTTCAAAGGGATATCAAAATTCATCTAGTCAGGGGTTAGAGATGACTCAGCATTTAAGAACACTGGCTGCTCTTCTAGAGATTCCAACCTGGATTCCTAGCACCCACACGGCAGCTTTCAACCACCTATAATTCCAGTTCTAGGGCACTTGATACCCACTTTTGGACTCTGAGGATACCATGCACACATATGGAATACAAAATACAAGTAGGCAAAACACTCAAACACAAAATAAATGTCTTATAAGTGATTTTCCAAATTACCTAGTCAAACAAAGAAACCAAATCACTTGACATAATGTCTTACTGGAAGGCCATTATAAACAGCAAGTCAAATGATAAAAATACATTTTTTTTTGATCCAAATTAATTGCTTTTTGCACTTTCTCTAGTGGTGCCACTTCTTTATCCTTGAATAAGCATCAAACTATAGAAGACAAAAAGCAAAGATATATTTACCAGGAGAAGAAAAAGGAGAGCTAGTCCTGGCATAAGCCACTGAGGTATTCTGGTCATTTTTAGGCTGTAACTTCATTTGCTTCTGTTTCCCTTTTGGACTGAAAAAAAATAAATACGGCCATCTTTTGGTTAGTAATTCAGTATAATAAATAATATGACACAAAATTCTTAAGGTGATCAAAAATAAAACTACCTAAAATCACGTGAAATGTCTAAAATTGATGATTTGACAAAGTTAAACTTAAATAACTAAGAAGATGAAAAAATAAAAATGAAAAATAAACATTTAAAGGTACAGGAGAATCCACATAAATAGTAGCTTAGGTTACAAACTCCATCTTCATATAAGAACAAGAGTTCTTGACTCTCTTGAGGCTTCTGGAACTTATTCATGAACTTTCACAAATGAGGTGAGAGGCATGGATATGCTCTACCTGGGAGCTCTGCTGCTAGATAACGAGCTGCTACTGCTTCTCAGACGCTTTCTGTACCGTGGTGGTCTTTTCCTCTTCTGACTCTGGATTGCTGACTTATATTCAGAGATGATATTTTTGATGTGACTTTCAAATAAGGCAGACAATCTCAGCGTCATGCTATAGATCTGGAAAGGTTTGGAAAGGACAGCTTTGCTTTAGCAATCACTTTATAGTTTTAAGAAAAGTATGAGCATATCTGGACCAAAATGAACATCATCTTTCCAGATGTATAAAACACATACTACCTACTTGAAAATTCTTGAAGAATTAAGATGTCATTTTCATTAAAAAAATAAAAGCTTGATAAGATAATATTTAGTTCTGTGAAAGATATGAACAAATCCCCATATAACAGGAAATTTTACTGAAACAATATTCTCTATTAAACAAAACTTTAAAGGCACAGCTATCCTTTGGCTAACAATTTTGCTGCTGGTAATCTGGTGTAAGAACCATCAAGAGACTGTACACGCATGAAGACACGCTCAAGGATATTAAGACATTACCAACAGTCGTTATTTGTATAGAGTGAAAACTTATTTCTTAAAAAATGCAAATTTCTGGCAATAAGATATTAGTAAAAAAAGAAGACAAGCCCCCCCCGCAATAAACTACGAAATGATCAGATAAAGGAAAATTTCAAATATCTTATGTTAAACAATACTAATACAGACTAGAGCATCTACTAACCCCTGGAGAAACTTTTTCCTTGAAGTCACTAGGACACTTAATATTGAAATCCTCAGTTGATCAATTTGCAGAAAAAAAAAAAGAGCAAGCATAAAAGTGCTCAGTCACAATCAGCCTTTTCAAGGCTCAGGAATCTCCAAGGAAGAGAGGGGAGAAAGATTTTGAGAGTCAGAGGTGATGGATGAGTTCAAAGAAACCGCGTTTTGTAAGAGCAGGACAGACGCTCATAGGGACCCAGAGAATGTGA
The DNA here is from genome assembly GCA_019843855.1 of Hylomyscus alleni. Classification (NCBI taxonomy): domain Eukaryota; kingdom Metazoa; phylum Chordata; class Mammalia; order Rodentia; family Muridae; genus Hylomyscus; species Hylomyscus alleni. The sequence continues at coordinate 3,717 of JADRCC010215325.1, forward strand.
AAGCATGCAGAAGACTTACACAAGTTCCAGACAGAAAGACATCCCAGCAGAGAAGACAGGAAGGTTGATAGGCAATCCTACCAGTAGCTGAGGAGCTATAGCATTTAATGGCTAGTAAGAGCATGAAAGTCGGAGGTGTTTTGTTTTGTTTTGAGTGATGGAACCCCTGGTAGGCTGACTGCACAACAGAACAGGCCTTAATCAAAAGACTATCTGGGCAACACAAATTGGCTTGATGAGGAATGAATTTTTTTTTTAAATAAAGGTATTGCAAAGCTGGGTGGAAAGGAATGAGGGGTTTGACAGGGTACTAAGTGAATATGTTCAAAATATAGTGTATGAAACACTCAAATAATCAGTAAAATTTATTTTAAGTCATAATACATATGTAACAAGGCTTGAAATGTGAAATCCAATGTTGTAAAAGTATATGAATGTTACATTAGTATAGATCATCCTAGAATTAAGCATATTAAATATTAACTATAAATAAAAATGTGATAAAGTTTGAGATTTTTAAAAATATTTTTCTATATTTTTAAACTTTCTACAGAGACTGTATTACTTTAAAAATTATGATGAAAGGGAAAAAAGCAAATAAATACTACAATGAAAGGAAGAAAACCAAAAATTATGCCTAGAGAAATTAGTGAAAACTTACTATATATAAAGAAGTTGAAGCAAGTAAATATATACCTATCATATAACTAGTCTGATAGTTGGATACTAGTGACCCCAAAAGAAAATATTTCTATAACTATTTCTTGTTCTCAAGATATTTTCAGTTTTGATAATATATAGGGAAATATTTTATATAAGTATAGAAAAGGTAGGCCTTCCCAATAGGGTTCATTAGTTGATAGTAATGGGAATATCCACATTAAGAGCTAATTAAAAGATTTCATATAAATTAATATTGTCAACTACCTTTACTCTTAACAATTCATTTACAGGAAATTTAGTATGTAAATCATTAACGTTCTTTGTCTTTTCTCTGAAAAATGTAATTATAATTAAAGAATAAAGAAGAGTTAGAAGAGAAAGAAAAAGCTGCTTAATTTCAGAATGATTACTCTCAAAGCATATTTACATATGCCTTGAAAAAAATTCAAAATTCAGAAAAGATACTGAGAATCAAACTTCAGTAACTGTGTCAAATAGTAGAATATACTGGTTTACAGATCTTAAAAACTGTGGAAGGAAAACTGCCTGATATATATAGGTATAACTGCCCATTTAATATTTCATACCCTTGACTTTTTATTAGAAGTATAAGCTTTGGAGTTGCTGAATATTTGGCGAACATCTTTATAAAATTCCAGAGGACTATCATAATTTCCTGATTCCAAAGTTGCTTTCACAGTGCTGAAGTCCATAGGTGTGTCTATAGCATCTTGATAATCCTACAAATGATAATGTGTAACATTTAAATACTCAAATTGCAAAACAATTCTAAATAAAATAGCATGGAGAATGACATTACCCACTGATGCAAGTTATTCTTACACAAATGCTACCTTTATGTCTATCAATTTATTCTCACTCTCAAACCAATTCCTTTGGGTTAAAAAAAAAATCAAAGTCATTGGCTTGAAGTGATTGATACCTTGCCAAGTTATCTAATGACAGATGATAAGACTATTCATGTATAAGTACAAAACTTCACTCCACAAATCACCTACATATTTCCAAGATTCTGAGTTATGACATTTCACGTCTGTTGTCATTAGTTGAAGTCAAAGTTATGTGGCCCATTTCCCGCTTCTTGATCTCTATATGCAGCCGAAGCTGGCTTTAAACTCCTGGTTCTCCCACCTTAGCCCCTCAGATACCAGGGTTATACTTATGCATCATTACATTTGGTTTCTTTTTTTATTTTATTTTTTTGAATTTTTATTTCATCTAAAGTCTTCAGTCTCACTGATTCAGAATTTAGTTTGATTTTAATTAGGAGGGAAAAAATCCATTTTAACTTAAATCCTTCAAGTCTAGAGCTACCATATAGGATAATACTGAAGCAGACATATACATTACTATCCTGATTACATGAATTTGAGTAAAATCCATAGTATGTATTCAGCCACTCATGCTACTTAGAATCATTAAGAAGTAAAACCATTACATTATCTCTGGGAAGAAAGCGAAGTACCAAAAGTGGCAGAGAAAAGTTATTATAACGAAGAGAAAAAGTTTTACAAAGTATGAAAAAACATAATTTATTTAAATAGATTTCAATGTTTTAAAAACACCAAAAGTATATTCCAACAGATTTTCATAGGGAATAATGTCAGAATATAAGTAATAAGACAAAAAAAATCAAAATATCCAGCTAACTATTTAAAGAAACCCCAGTGAGAATTATCATCTATGATATAGAATAGAGCACACTGCATTTTCTCTGCTTTGATGCATGGCTTTATATCTATATCTGTAAGTAACAACTATGACTTCATGAAGAATAACTGTGAAAAAATAAACAAACAAAAGAATAAAAATGACCAAAACCAATAAAGGTATAAAAAGAAACTAAGTGGAGTTACAAAGGGGGACTGAGTAAATTGAACAAAATTTGTGTGCATTATGAAAACTTTTAAATGTAATATCACACAAAAAATAATCTAAGCCTACCTCAGAAAGAGATGGATCTTGTCTATCTGGAGGAACTGATTCTGAGGATTCTCCTTCTTGTTGTTGTTGAGCCTATAAGAGTAAATAACACAGACTGTTTCCACATCACCATGACACAGAACAAGACTTGTCATGAAACTATAACTCAATGCTCAAATGACCACAAATAAAAATTATATTTGACTTGAAAGAATTCTATATTCATCATATTCTGCTATGAAAAACCCAAGCTTTTAGTACCTAACTCAAACTTTCTACGAACAAATCAAACCTCTTTGAATGCAACACTGTGAATTCATTTTCCTTTCCAAAACATACACACATATATATTATCAAGTATTCACAGTCTTTGGAGTTGTCACATATGTGTATGAAAAGAAATCCTAGACATGGGGCTGAGCAGTGCATTCTTTTAATCCTAGCATTTGAGAAGATAGGTAACATGAGCACAGGTCAGCTTAGGTACACAGGAAGTCCCACACCAGTGAAGAGACTGTTACTTAAAAATAAAATGTAACTCTACATTCTGAATTGTTGTTAATATTACTTTGTTGAAAAGTAATATGTGAATATGGATTAATCTAAGTAGCCATACTGATGATAAATTTACTATGAATTAAATGAGTTTGACATATGTATTATTACCAAGTATCTATAGCATATAGAGATGTCATTAAAAGACAGTAGGATATACTAAACAAATGAAGCATGACGGAACAAAAAAGGGTTTTTTCATTTATTTTGTTTTAGACAGACTCTCACTGGGCAGTCCTGGCTGGCCTGGATTTCTGTGAAGATCACACTATTCTCTGACTCCCAGTTATCCACCTGCACTAAAGTCATGTGCCACCAAATCCAGATGACTCAAGTTCCTTTTACAAACTATGTAATTTTCTACATGACAACTTTAAAACTTACGAATAAAAGGAAAAAAGTGGGAAATTGTTCATGAACAGATACTTATAAATATCAATGAGAAATTGTCCTGTTGGCAATTACTTAAACAATGGTATGCTTACTGGGAAAGTATGAGGATCTGCAGGCTGTCGAAATGGCTCTGAGTCTTCCCGTTCATAAATGAGGCTCAGCAACTCTTGGCATTGCTTTTTCCAAGCATCAGGATTACACTTCAGAGACTGACGTCTACCTCGACATTTGGCCTACAGATTTAACAAAATTACATCTTTCTTTAACTATTCCTTCATCTTCTCATAAAAATGCCTAATGTTATCAAAGTTAAGGGGCCATGAGCTTAGCTAACTGTCATTCTAACGGCAGTCACTTGTATAAAATACAACAACCACTATACTTTTATGTTTCTTAGTTTAAGTACTTCATCATTCTGTCTGGCCAAAAATAAACCAAAGTTAATGCCAACAATTCTGCTACTCTAAAATTTCATTTTAGGGAGATCTCAACTGCAAATAAACTATAGAAAAGCAACCATTTTCCCACTCCCCTTGCACAGAAGCAGAACTTGACATAAAATGTTGTTGGCCTGTGGCCTGTATTTGGGAGCCTTATCTGTTTCTTGAATTGTAAAGCCTGTTTATTTAAAGAGTATAAACAACATAATCTGTGCAGGCTGCCTGCTTTCCTTGTGAGAATCTGGAACCAAGGTACGAGTTAGTCACAAGGCGCCTACATAACTAGTCTCTAATAAAAGTCTTGGCGACTGAGTCACTAATCACATACATGTTTATCTCTTTTCATTGCTGGGGAAACAGTGTGCTGTATAGTTCCTCATAGGAAAGAGAACTTACAGTTCATTCAGGCTCTCCCCATCTTTTTTCTAGTAATTGGGCTGTATACTGTACTGCTGTAATAAACCCAAGACACATTAAGCTATGTATTTGCTTCCAAGAGTCCTAGCTACTCTCAAAAACTGAGGTAAAGACTTTAGGATCTCTGTCTCGGGAAACTTGGAAGTGCTTTGTCCTCAGAGTCACATTTACTCACCCTCCTTCCAGATGACGTGCCAGGGCCATCTGAATCTAAGTCGACCATTTCTGAGGCCTAAATTACAGGGGGGAAAACGAGAGATGCTATGTTCCATTTAAGTGTTACAAAGTAGATGCGCATGCATGAGGAACTGGCTAAGATAATGTCAGCTAACTTTTCTTCATTGGTTCCCAAAGCAGAACAAATGTGAGAGGGAGATTCACTCCAACTGTTGGCAATACGCTGTGTACAGGTTAGAAAACACACTGGGATTAGAACTGAAAAGGCTTTCTTTTTAAACTGGAATAGGGAATGAGAAAAAACGTGAAACTTTGTATTTAAGTAAGTCTGAGTATTTTAAACAAACTTATTCCATGTGAATTTTATGTGACTCATTCCTATGATATACTATGATTACTGAATACTCCCAATGAAACATTTCTATTTCAAGAATTAGTTTCCTACAGGAAATATACATTTATACTAATTCAGTTAAGCATGTCTCTGAGAAATAGGTTTGATATACAGCGTAGAGACCCAGGTACAACTAGTGAAGAGAAAAACAACTACACAATGTATAGGGGAAATCAAGCTGTTAACAATTTGCCTTAACTTTTTATTCTAAGCAAAACAGTAGTACTAGTTTGTAAAGAAATTCTTATGACATCAAATCCTAAATTAAAATACGTTTATGGTAAAGGTTAAAAAAGTATAAGGAAAAATGAATAATTTTGCTTGGATTTTTAATAGGTTAATATTTAACTCCTATATCACATTGTCATTATTATAAATGGCATTTAGGCAGTCCAATAAGTTTTCACCAAGAAAAATAACCAAAAGAAATAAAATGCTGAGTGCTTTGTCTTTTTTTTAAGGGCTAAAAATCAGTATTGAAATTTGATCATATAAATGCACTGAGTTTCAAGGGATGACTGGTACTTGTTTCCCACTACACCTTGTAGATAGTACCACTACATTTTTGGAATATAGCATTGGACTCCAGGTCAAAAGAGCTTAATATAACCCCTTAGTACAAACAACAACTTGACCTAACTAGTACCCTTAGAGCTCCCAGGGACTAAACCACCAAACAAAGAGTGCACATGGTGGGACTCATGGCTCCAGCAGCACATGTATAGCAGAGGTTGGCCTAGTCGGTCATCAATGGGAGGAGAGGCCCTTGGCCCTGTGAAGGTTCTATGCCTCAGTGTAGGGGAATGACAGGGCCAGGAAGTGGGAGAGGGTGGGGTGGTGAGCAAGGGAGAGGGAGGAGAGAATAGGGTTTTTATTTTATTTTATTTTTTTGGAGGGGAAATGGGGAAAGGAGATATCATATGACATGTCAATAAAGAAAATATCTAATAAAAAAAAAGATTTCAATGTTCTGCCACCTTCCAAAAGCTTTCACTATCTTTAACCAATTACACTATGTTACACTAACACGTACTATGCCTCAAAGATCAGAAAAGAAATATAATCAGAAATCATCAAGTTGTGACTCTTACCTCTTGGGGATCGCTGCTGTTTGGATCTTCTGCTTTGATTTTATTGTAAGTATCCAAAATATCAGTACAGCTTTGATCCCTACGAAATAAGATAAGTAAGGCAAACTACATCCCATTATTTCAAAAAATAGGATGTTAGTCTCTATAGAAGATGACACTCCTTCTTACCCAATAAATCGAAGTAAGACGTCAGTCACAATCTTAGCTGCTTTAACTATAGGACTATCTGGCTCATTGAAAGTCCTAGCATTATGTTCAATATAGCGTACCTCCCACATTAATGCTGATATTCTCCTATGAAATAAAAAAAAAAAACTATTAGTATTGGCTAATACATTTGAATTATATTCTAAGAATATGCATTATTAGACTATGGGGCATTTTATCATCGTATGTCTAAGGTATTTAAATATATGTATAGGATATATATATATTAAATATATATTAAATATATGTATAGGATATATATATAGTGACTAATGCAGGCTTAGAACATCAGCATGGCTCAATGGATAACCTGAGGACCAGAGTCTGATGCTAAGGATCACACAGTAGAAGAGAAGCAACACCTGAAAGTTGTCCTTTGATCTCTGTCTGTGTGCAGTAGCACAAATGTAGCTCTTCTGCTGACTGCCCTCCCCCAACATTCACACACATAAGTAAATAAAACAAAAAAACAATGAAAAGTGTCTTGGTAAATCAAAGTCACATCTAGTTTTAGGAAAGGGACCAAAAAAAAAAAAAGGAGGAAAAATCCCTATATTGTGAAAATAACACATTTTTATCTAGCTATGTTTGAAATATATTAGCAAACGAAATAAATACCTATTTTATAAAATATGCATATTTCTCAAGCACTAGAGGCAGACTAACTAGCTCATAGAATACTTACTGCAGTTACTGTAAAGTGAGTATGGCTTAACAAAGGACCAAGAACTGACCTCTAAAGGCTCTCATAATAACTTCTCTCCTAAGCTAAAATAAAGAACGAAATAACTTGGTCTATTTATATATCTAGTAATTAAACTTAATTATCTATTGCTAATTCTCCAAGGAGGATTTTAAATATGCAGCATGTTCACTGCAGCATCTAGATCATGAGACACTAATGTACTCCCTAATCTGCCTTCAGTAAACTCAATTTAATGGAGTTTTTGTGTTTCGCAGAATTGTGTCACGTAGGTTTTCTACTTTTTTCCATATAGAGTTTTAGTTGGCACATGTAACAATAGAAGGGACTTTGGAGTATGTTTTTGGATGACTAGATCAGACACCAAAAGGCAGATTTTTAAAAGGCCCAAGAACCATAGAATTATGATTTCTATATAAATTATAAAACAAAACAAACCTGTAAAAGCGATTTTCAAGTCTTTGTTTGATGGTATTGAGGTCAGTTGGATAAGCGACTACAGTACAATACAAGGGGTAGGCACTGAGATCCACTGGAACAGCAAAAGGGCTAGCAAAATCTACAAAAGTCACCAACATTTTAAAAACCTAGTTAATAAAGAGATCAATATTTCCTAGTAGTTAGTATCCACATATAAACAAGAAGGGCAGTATATCTAATTTTTAAGACAATAATGCTTCAAATAATAGGCCACTTTTTCTTTGTATATAGTATCTTTGAATCATATACGGAATATTGATTCAAATTTGATAAAATGAAACACAATTAAGTGAGACATTTGCTAAATTTCAGTTTTCTATGTCTTTCCTGAATAAATGCCAAAATTCTCTGGTGATATATTTCAAAAAATAAAACTATGTATGTGGGTAAAATACATTACTCACCTACTGTCTTACCAAGAAACCCCTCCAAAGTCAGGCTCAGAAAATATCTAGAGAGCCAAAAATGACTCAAAAAATGAAAAGGACACTGATGTGCTTGCCCTTACCCCACACCCACTGAGTGATGAAAATGTTTACTAGTTACTACCTTAGCCAAGCATATAAAAATGTTAACTCAAATCATTGTGCCATTGAATTAAATGTAAAGTACACTGTGATAAACTATAGTTGTTGCAAACTTTGCTGTGCAAAGATTCCGCTGGCCTTTCAAGCACCCCACTCGTGTCCTAGGCTTTTTTCATAATCACCATACCCAGGGAAAGAAGGTTGTTGATGCCCTGAATAACTCGTTCACACTCCTCATCTCTAGAATGAGCTCCCCACTCTCCTTCCTGGGGTTTGTACAACAATGCAGTTAGCTCGTCCTGGGACACAGGAATACCAGCACCAACTTCATCTGGAAAAGCAGCTAGGTACAGAATAGAAAAAAAATGCGAAAACCGTAAGTTTCCAACATCAAACTGTTGCCATTTTGCTTTTCTAAGAATTATAATTCATCTTTAAAGGTATATTTACTTCCATCTGGAATTGGCTCCATATCCCAGGGGCTCATCTTTTCTCTTTCATTATTGTCCCAGCTATCAACAAAAGAAGAAGATGCAAATCAGATTCTCAAACATTTCCATTCATAGACTAACATAATTTGCATGATTTCTTCCAGGGTAAAATTCAGAAAAAAAGCAACATAATATTCACGACACTACAACTCTGCTCATACAAAGACAGTAATGCACCACTGAGAGAGAAAACATGCTATACCAATGTAAAAGTTAAAGAGGGCAGAAGACCACTCCTCACAGTAGTTACATTTTTTTTTTTTTTTTTTTTTTTTT
>JADRCC010215348.1:0-13040 GCA_019843855.1 Hylomyscus alleni
AGATAGATAGATAGATAGATAGATAGATAGATAGATAGATAGATAGAGATAGATATGATAGATAGATGATAAGCAAATGATGATGATGAAGACAGACATATAAATGGAAGAGATGAAAGAGAGAGGTATGGATGGTAAATAGCAGAAAGACAGAGAAAGAATAGATTCAAATTAAGAATGACCTCCCTGAATCTTGTGTTTCCTCCAAACACATCTGTCAGTCTTATTCAGGAATATTAAGTTTGCATTCTCTCTTCTCCTCCTGCCTCATTCCCTGTCCACTCCAGGATTGCTGTGTCCTAACCCTGAACCAGTTCATTTAGATCTCTGCCTTTTACGTTGTAAGGAGACTTAATGGTCTATATGACTCATTATCTTGTCCTACTTAAAGAATAAGGTTTCCTTCTCTATCTTTACCTGTTCCTTCTCCATACTTTCAAGATTCTGTCTTCATGTATCTGAATGTTTTTTACATTGGCTTAGCCTAGAATAGCCTACAAAAGCTCTCTGTTGCTTTTTTACCTATGCTCTTCTGAGAGATACCATCCACTTCTGTAGACTGTCTTCTGAAGCTCATGTATCAACTCCCTATTGATATGAGGCTATTATAGTTATTCCCCAGAGGCCTGCTCCAGAAGCCTCCATCTCTACACTCCATTCTAGTCACCTAGTTGCACTAATATGAACACTAAACTTGTCTTCCCTAGTTCACATATTCAGTTTCAAGCTCTAAACCCATATTACCACCAAAATGCCTGATTCTTTCTGTCCTCCTCCCACCATGACCTCTCCCTGTCCTTACCTACAGCATCTTCACTATTTCCCAAGCCTCCACTCTAACCCCCCTAAGTCTCATTATTCATACTCTATCCATAATGAATGTCACCATTGAAGACCTGAGTGCAAGTGTTCCACAGCATAAAATTCCAGAAGCTTCCCATTGGCTTTAGAAGAAAATACAATTTCTTGTGATCATCGATGACCCAACTCCCTACTCATCAGTCTTAGCCTTCAGCCTGTGCCTCCCAAGAGACCCACTCAGCTCACTGTTGCACTGGGCTCCTAGTAGCAGCTTGAGAAGGAGGGGCTTTCTGGCCACATTGGATTTTATTCTTGAACTCCTCTCCTCTCCTCAGCTCTTCCTCCCTACATCCAGACTTTCCAGCAGATTACAGATCACCTCAGAGAACGCATAAAGTTTCCCATGCACTCTAGATTAGAGCTGAGCACTCTGCTCAGTGTTGTTCGACTGTGCCTGGACTCTTAGAACTGCAGTCACAGCGTAATCACATCATGACTGGGTAATTTTCACACATCTTCCTAAGCAGATTATATTCACCCCTGACTCCCCACCAATTTGTGGGATGGTTAACATTTCTTTCTTTCTCTTCTAGCTGCTTCTTTGTAGCTGCCCCAGCCTCAACTTTCATAGGTTTCCCATCTTATCTAGAAAAAACTCTGCCTGAAAAGTGAAAAGACCTTTGGTTCTATGTGGTCCCTAGACATAGTTGTTGGCCTTTCTTGATTTTTACCTTCTACTTTTTAAAAATAAAACAGGGACCAAGGGATTTATAAAACAATTAATATGTTCTATGATCCTCCTATAGATTTTTAAAGAATGTAGCCGGTCTCCCAAGCCACACTTCCTCAGGCTGACTCCCGATAGTATGCAATGTCATTTGCTATTGGTCCATATTTATCCTTCATTTTGACAGATATGAAGAGCAAGAATTTGGCAGTCAATGCTGTTGCTGCAAACTTTGATCTCACTCATCCAACTTTGTTCATTTCTATACCAAACATATTTTGATTCAAGTATAAAAGTCAATGAAAACACAGAGTCCAAGATCCAAATTAAAAATGTTTCATCTGCAAAAATGCAAAAATTAACACCACTTTCTGGGATACACACAGCAGCCAAGAAAGTTTTGATCTGTTCAAAGAACAAAGATGGGTGGAGGTTTTATTAACAGAGACATTACGTGGGTCGTTTTAGGAGCACCTGATTGGTACCTTAGTACTTTGCAGAAATTATCAAGCCCAGCTATTGGTAAAGCTAATCTTCAAAATGAGTCAGGTTGTTTCATAGATGTTACTATATAGCTTAATCAGAGCAGGTCATTTTCTTGAATGTACCTGGTGGACACTTCTTGAGGAGAACATGTTCTTAGGTTCTGAGTACTGTGTCCTGTGTTCTCTCTGCCCAATCTTAGCTAGATATGAAAGGCATTTGCATAATTATAACCATTCTTGAAAATAAGTAGATGTATAGATTCATTCTGATTTAGGTTTTACAATCATAATGACAGACTTCTCGCCATGTCCAGACCCTTCTGCATAACCCTGTGTGGGGGACAGTGTGCACATACCAGAGAAAGGAAGCAGTTAGAAAACTGGCAGTCTGCACAGAAGAAAGCAAAGGCAACAGGCCTGGGCACAGACACAACACAAACCATTGCCTCTGGAGCACTGCACGTTGCAACTGCCTTGCTCAAATTGGGCTAAGCACACCAAACCAGATATGGAGCTGTGACACATAGCCAAAAAGTCATTCACTCATTTAGCCATTGAGACATTTTTATGAACTGCCAGCTGTATGACAGGCATTATCTATTTAATAGAAAATATCCATAAGTAATTATCTTTTGTTCAATTCATACCATCCTTTGAGTGAATCAGTGTGTATTGTACGTATACACACATTTGTAGATATACCATGGGGACTGGAATATTAAAGCACCTGATGCCCTCTGCCCCACTTCTGGGCCATGTTGATATTGTCATAACAAGTTTGCCAACTCTGCTCAGTCACCTGATCCCTGTTTATCAGTAGCAAAGCTGCCTAAGTAACTTGATTCTGTTGGCTCTGACTTGATCATACCATGGGATTGCGCTGTTCTCTGATGTATGTGAGTGTGTGTGTGTGTGTGTGTGTGTGTGTGTGTGTGTGTGTGTGTACCTACACATGGCATGCATGTAGAAGACAGAAGACAACCTCAAGTGTCATTTCTCAGATTCCATTCATATCACTTTGAGGCAGGGCTCCTCACTTGTCTGAAATTCACCAAATCACTAGGCTGGGTGATCAACAAGCCTTAGGAAGCCACCTGTCTCCCCATGATCACTGCTGAGATTGCAAGTGCTTGCCACTGGGTCCGCCATTTGTACAGGAGTTCATCTCCTCATGTATGTAAGACAAACACTTTACCAAATGGCCAATCTCCTTACCCCTCTCTGCAGTTAATATGACTGATTAAACAGAAACCACCTCTAAAGATTACAGTGATGGCAGGAAGACTGAGATACAACCACATGAGCTGTTTGAAGCCAAAATGGTGTGGAAGGACAGAAGGAACTGCATACATGTAGATGAAAGAACAAATCTCTAATGGGAGATGGAAAATGACTTTTCAAAATAAACATTAGAACTGTAAGTGTGACAATGATGTCACAAAGATATAGAATTAACAGACTCTGGATACTTTAACTACAACTGAAATCAAATGAATGAAAAGGAAATAACTAAACAGGACAGAACTGCAATAAAGTTATATATCCAGGAAAACTCATCTGAGCTCTAGTCAAGACCCATTGGTAGACATTGCCTGGAGGGTGAAAGAATTCAGTTGCCTCAAGTTCATTGGAGTTAATGGCTTTCTGTGATTATGACATACTGTCCCCAACCTCAGGAACAAATTTTAGATCCATCTGTGAGCATTAGCCCCTGAGCAAATGAATAAGAAAACTAAATAAAGCCTGCACAGCCCTGCTCTTCCTCCCCAGAGCACTGGCTAAGGTCTAATGTTCTGCATAAGTTCTAATTGGGAACCACTCCCTTCAACCTCATGATAATCAGGCTCCCCTCGATGAGGTCTGTAAACAGGAAAGAAGAACAGGACCAGGACTAGGTAACAAGTGAAATGGGGAAAATCATAAAGTATTGAAAACCAAAATTCTGATAAAAAATAGAGGTAGTTACATAAAATGTAGTGAGCATCTCAACCGACCTGTGCTGCTAACTTCATGGTAGTAAGGTGCTTCTGCCCCAGGTGCCATCAGGGAACTCAGCATACTTCCATGTGTATCAGCAGTTCCAGAACAGACACTTCCCAACACTGAGGCTGACTGTAGAAAGTCACCTGCCCTAGTTTCCTCATTGGTGAAAATGAGAAAGTGTTCGTGCTGTACAAGGCAGTACAGAAGTTGAGGATGCATAATGCTCTTCCAGCAAACTGGAGTTTGAGTCCCAGCACCCATATCAAGTATCTCATGACCTTCTGGAACTCCAGAAAATCTAATGCCCAAAAATTTATGTTTCCCATGTTCCTTTCCTTCACAGAAAACTGGCTAAATATGCTACTGTAAAATGCATTTAATGTTCAAATTAAGCTATTGGGAATTTTGGTTCTAACCTGAATCTGAAAACAGCATCAGTTAGAGATAGACACAGTCCATTGGATCCACAGTCCACTTAAGAGTAATCATCAAGATTGTGCCTCAAATGAGAGATTGTTTCCACCAAATTGATCTATTTCTTTTGGACCCATGCAGCCCAGGCCAAACTTGTGATCATACTGCCTCAGTTTCCCAAGTGTTTGAATCACAGGTATTCACTGCCACCCCAGGATTATATGAAGTAATTTTAAATATGAAAGAAACAACATAAAGTTGACACACACAACTTACTAGATTTTGCATTTTAATTACTATTATTTCTTAAGTCTTAGACAAACATTGACAAATTACTAAGAACTTTGCTTTTAATATCTCACTTTGTCAAAACATAAATTTTAATTACTATTACTATTTCTGTTATATATCATTCCTTCTTGCACATATAGAGCTGAGGTTTAAAGGCCTTATATAATATTGTCCATGCCACACATTACTAAACCAGTAATGAAACCTAAATATTTATCGTTGTAGTGACGTCTTGCTTAGCTAGGGAAGAGACTTATGGGAAGTAATCAGAGGTTTCATAGAAATGGTAACTGGGAAAGATTACAGAATACCATTCTTCATATCTGTTTATTGTTTTAAAAGCCAAATTAAAAAAAAATGTCAGAAATCTACTTCTTAATACAGCCTTACATCAGAATCAGGGAATTCTGGTTAATTACATTCCCAAATTGTTTATTGTGTAATACTGTCACTGGGGAACCCTGGTCCTATAATAAGGGAGTAGAGCTTTTTCCAATTATAATTGAATTTCTGAAGAAAAAGATTAATTTGTTGTTATGGTGTCCTACGTCCACTGCGGAAGCTCTCTTGTCTGACTAATTGAAATAAATTGATTATAAATTTGATTCCTTTGTCCCTGAGATGGTGACATGTGCACTAGGAAGAGGAAATGGTAGATAGAGCAAAGTCACTGGAAAAGAGATTTTGAAATTGGACCTTGTCACTAGGGGGCACTTAGAGATGTAAAATCAGCACTGCTAGGAGAAAAAAAAAGAAAAGAAAAGAAAACCCACTTTGTGAAATAAACCCTTGGTGGCATAAGTATCTGCAAGGGAAGGAAAACGCAGGGCACCTTCACCACTATTTTTAGGTGTTAATGCTTTAGAGAAAAGACCAAGTAAAATCAGCACAGGGAGGAGACCGGAAATTCTGTCTTCCCCACGCTTTTCCCCCAGAGAAAACAATGTGTGCCTTTGTTTCTCTGCTTTCATTTTTTGTGGGGTTGTATCGTGGGCTTTTACTCCGGTTTTTGAGGTTTTATTTGCTGGTGAGTGAAGTGGTTCTTTTGTTCTCTTTTAGACACTGGTATCCCAGTTTCTGTAGGAAATCAATAAAATGTGTTTGTAGGATCTGTTTCTCTAAGTGTGGTCGCAACAGATAGATGTGTAACCTGAGGCAGGAGGAGGTAGGTCTTACCCCATCGAGTAAATGGGGAGAAAACGAGAGCAACCTAGACACATCTAAAAGGAGACAGGAAGTGGAAAAATAGTCCCTTGCTGTGTGTCAAAAGCTGAAATGCTCACAATGCAGGAATAAAGGTATAGCAGGCATTCTGAAAGGGAAAAGGTTTGCAAAATAGACTTGTTTTGGCCCCTGAGCAGTCTGGTTGTTGTCTTTCCCAAGCCCACCATTTCTTGACAAATGAAGAAGTTGTGCTACATTTGCAGGGTCTAGAATATCAGAAATGCCTCCTAGCAAAGATGGGAGACCTTCAATTGCCCTATTCCTTAACATGAGGGGATCTTCCTGCATGACGTACCCTATCTGCAGAAATTACCCTGCAGTTATAATTAAGAAAATAATTGCAAGTACAATTTACCAGGTCCATGCCCATCATCTCATCCTGTAAATTGAAACAGAGAAAGCTTCGCTGCACCTCACCCAGCGCCCTAGTTAGGAGCTCTGGGCGAACCTCCCAGGAGCACTGATCTTGGTACTGGGAATAATGAAGTGATGGTCCGGGACTGGGAATCACAAATTGGATTCCTTGTTCCTCGGACTCACCATGTGGTCATGGAGAAGTCTACACATCATCAGTTATTCTGGTAGGAAAATGATTAGGATAATTACCATGCACATTACTCTAGAGCTTTGGTTTCAAAAAGCCACTTGTCGGCTTTGCCCTCAGCCTTTCAAGATAATGCATTGATCACATAAGCAACAAATCTTACTTTAAATGCCAATTCCTACAAAATTATTATTCCATTATTCTTTCTAAAAGAATTTAAATTAGTTTTTACTTACTTAAAGGTACATCAAACCATAACAAGTAAGCCTGTGTGGCTGTGTCATAATAAAGACGTAAACTATTTTAATCTCGGTGTATTGACTTTATAAATGATTTTCACCTTTCTGCAGTTTTATCATTGACTTCTCCCACTTGAAAGACTGATCTAACCTCCCAACTTATACAGGAGCACAGAGCTGTTGCTCCAAAAATGCATCATTTCCTAATACGTCTGTGGTCATAACATACTTTTAAGTTTCTCATTAATTATTGCATATGAACCATCTCCAAGTTATGATAGGGCAAAAGCAATACTCTCACATCAGAAGACATTCTTCACTGAAATATAATCCTCCTCAAATTTGCAACATGCTCTGTGGTACTCTCTCATAATGAACTCTAGCATCCATAAGCTCTGGCCATTAACAACATCATAAACAACTGTTACTCTACAGTGTGCCATGATTCTAAGCTGTACCAGTCAGCTCTTATGTATACTAAGCATAGTTTCAATGATGAGGTTTTCACCCTGCCTAGTAAACTGAGGCTATATTCATTTTCAAACCTTTGGCAATACCCAAATGTTCCATAATTTAAAAGAGCTTAGTTTTGTGGCCAGAACCTATACATAGACCGGCCAAATGATAGCTTTGAGGTCAGTTATGACTTGGAAAGTTATATATAAAACTAATTTCCTCAAGATACAGAAAATAATATAACATGATAAAATCCTGTTACTCTAACTCCCAATGTCATTTTTAAACAAATCTCTGAAATTTTCTGTTTATTCTACTTAAATTTAAAATTAAATGTTGAGTTTGATCTCATGAAACATTTAATTGCCTTTGCAAATAGATTTATCAGACCCAGCAAAGTCACTTTCAATGACTGGACAGAAAATCTAATATCTTACTTGCAACTCAAGTTATCAGAACACACTGGATCAGTGGTGAGTTTTGCTTTAGAAAATACATTATTCTGTTATTGGCTAAATCCTGACAGAATAGATTTTGGAAACCTAAGGTTGAATATTTTGGATACTATAGTTTACTATTGTATTGAACAGGCAAATAGTATTTTTATTAAAATAAAATGTAATAAAAATGATTTCAATAAATTGTTCTACTGGTACTTGCTACCTCTTCTGTGGCTCAGAGCCGTAAATTGATGCTGTATTTGAAGTGTAAGCCAACAGCATTCTGTATTGATGTGGTAGGAGCATTTTCAAAGCTTGTCGCACAATCATATTATTGTGATCAATTATTACTTCTCTTCCCAAGAGAAACATTGTCCATCTTAATTAAGTGTTGAGAAGCTGATTTTTTATTATCTAATCCTCTTTCAAAAGTTGCTCTGATTTTTTTTTTTTCAAATGCACTGGTAGCCAGAATTACTTATGGGTGACGAGGGCTAAAAAAAAAAAAAAAAAAAAAAATGGCTAATAACTTCAAACTGCAGAGAAAGCCCACAAATATGATTGGTGAATAGAATTCCTCTCTGAGCCAGTGGGTAAGGAGTGTTCCCACATGCTCACGGGGCAGGGGGGGAAGAGGGGGGTTCCAGCCTTGATAGAGAAGAGCTTTGTTAAAAAAGAAAAAAAACTCTATTGAAAAACATAATTATATTGAGATGCAATAGTCTCCCAGAGGGTATCAGTTACTCTTCTCATTGCTGTGACAAAACATGACAAAAAACTACTTAAGAAAGGATTTATTTTGGCCTATAGATTCTGCTGCTTTTCTCCAATAAGTAACACACAGGGTGAAATTAATAGAATTAGATATGATTTGGGTTCCTCTAAATACTCAAAGCTAAAATATCTGTCCTCTAGTTATACACATGTTCATATATACGGGCATACATTCACACTCTGCAAATTTCCACACAGTGAAAAGGACAAGAGAGTGTCAGAAACTCAAAGCAGTATTTAGTTTGACTACACTGCACCTAGCCTGTCTTGGACATTATAGCAATACCCAGTATCCTGTACCTTTGGAGCAGCAACCCTCCTTCCAGCTCGGTGGCCTGTCTTCCTTACAGAGTCTAGTATGTCTTTGTTAGAATTATCGCTACCCTAACTGTTAAGCAGTGGTTATAAAAGCATTGGCATAGAGCTGACCTTTTTCCATATTTCACTATCAGGGTCTAAAGCCCTCAATAAAAAGGAGTCATATTTATAGAGTACAAGTTGTAGACGCCTTAGCTTAGTGAAGAGAGCTTTCTCAGATTATCTCCAAGGCTGGCCTTGCAGAATCTTGAGTGGACAGAATGGGTTGCTGCATACTATCTAGAGGAGGCACTGCTATGCAAAGCATGATGGGACTCAACCTGGATAAGACTCAGTACTGACTTACAAGATGTGTGAACAAAGAGAGATTCCAGTGTTATCTCCAAAAGGACTTTTTTTCTTTATTTTTTAATTTTATAAATTAATTTATTTTTTACACTCCATATCCTATCCACCCTTTGACTGTTCCAACATCCCACATCTCCTCCCTATTCCCTGTCTCCACATGGATGTTCCCACCCCGACCCAATCTGACCTCTAAACTCCCTGGGGCCTCCAGTCTCTTGAGGGTTAAGTGCATCATCTCTGAATGAACACAGACCTGGAAGTCCTCTACTATATATGTTATGGGGGCCTTATATCAGCTGGTGTATGCTGTCTGTTTGGTGGCCTAGTGTCTGAGAGATCTCAGGGGTCCAGATTAATTGAGACTACTGGTCCTCCTACAAGATCACCCTTCTTGTCAACTCTTTCAGCCTTCCCTAATTCAACAACTGGGGTCAATTGCTTCTGTTCATTGGTTGGGTGCAAATATCTGCATCTGACTCTTTCAGCTGCTTGTTGGGTCTTTCAGAGGGCAGTCATGATAGGTCTCTTTTTGTGAGCATTCCATAACTTCAGTAATAGTGTCAGGCCTTGGGACCTCCCCTTGAGCTGGATCCTCAGGCTTCTCTCCATACCCATCCCTGTAGTTCTTTCAGACAGGAACAATTATGGATCAGAGATGTGACTGTGGGATAGCAACTCCCTCCCTCACTTGATGCCCTGTCTTCCTGCTGGAGTAGGCTCTATCAGTTCCCTCTCCCTACTGTTGGGCATTCCATCTACAAGAATTTCAAATTAATTTTACCATCAGTTTTGTCCCCTGAATGTTAAACAAGGGACTGTGACTGAAGTAGATCCTTGAAATGGATTCACTTGAACTCCTGCCTGTTAATTGGTAAAGTAAGTAAATTAATTGCTATAGTCTGGACCTTGAAGATATTGGGATCTCATTTCAGGCTCTCATTCCTCACTCTCTCTGCTTCCTGGCCACCATACAGAAGTAGAGCCCTTCCGCCATGTCATGGTATACCAACAAACCCCAAAGCAATGGCATAAGTCAGCTCTGGGAGCTCTGGAACCTTAAGCCAAAAATGCCTTCCTCCTTTTAGTTGTCTGTTTAGTTGTTTAGTTTAACTGTGCTGGGCTCAGAAATAGCAATAATGAAAACAAAATCAGAAATAGCAATAGTGAGTAAGAAATTATCACTTCGGACCTTCAATGGTTACAAAATCCTTAAAATAAAAGTCATATGTACCTTCCTCCTTCTCAAACCCACTGTGTTCAGGCTCCTGCTACCACTTTCCCAAACTAAACCCCACACATCTTCATGTCTCTAACTCCTAGTTTCAAGTTCCTGAGCCTGTCTAGTTATCATGAATTCTGGGAAAGTAAAAGCCCTAGAGATGGGCTCTGCTTCAGGAACTATAAGTCTTCCAAAGAGGAGGAATGGATGGGACACAAATATGAAAATATGAGCCTTGCTACCCACCTCCTACTGGGCTGTTCTGCCATCCCTAATCCCACTTTCCCTCCCAACTGCTACCCCTGCTTGGCCTGTGCAGTGATGTTCTACAGAGAAAAAAATTCTACATTTCTTGTACATTCTTTCGGAAAACTCTTTTGCATGAGCCAGGGTTCTCCTCAGAACCAGAACCAAAAGGGCATAAATACATATATGTCTGAAAATACATATACAAACATGTATGTATATAGAAAGAATTAGCTCAGATGAATTAGCTCACACAATCACAGAGCCTGAAAAAAAAAATCATTGGCCATCAACAAGTTGGAGCCAGATAAGTAGGTGGCATGGCCTAGCTAAAGAAGCTACAAGCCTCAAGAGCAAGAACACTAATGAAGTAACCTGCATTTTGAGGCCAAAGGCCAGAGATTCCCCAGAAGGTGACTAGTGCAAGTGCCAGCTCAAGTGAAGCTGGAATCTGACAGCTAAAGGCAGCAGGTGGAGACATGTCTCACAATGAAAAGAACATCCAGAGTCTGTCCTTTCCTTCCATTTTTCTTTGATATTAGCTCCCAGCACACATTACAGTAGATCTTCCCCCTCCATTCATTGACCCATATGCCTGCTATCTCTAGAAACTCCCATGCAAACACCCAAAACAAAGCAGAGGGCGTCACCAAGGAAACTCTCAATCCAAACATCACCATTCCCCCACTTCCAAGATTTTAACTTCCATTATTTCCAAGAGTGATCCCTGTGCCAGTGTTACATTATTTCAGTCTGCTCTCAGTTTTCATCATGACCATCAGAAACATTCCATACAATTGATCACATTTGATACAATCAATCCCTGTCCCATAGAAATCTTCACATGACGTCCAAATAAACTACATCTCAGCACTCACTGGCAGAAGCCTCTCGGAGTTCTTGCTTCTTCCTTCTGTCTGTCTAGTTTGCTAGTGCTGAGATAGCTCAGTGCTTTTTGTCTGTTCTTTATCTTGTGTCATGATAACCACACTGACTTCATAAGAACTTCTCTAGATCTCAAGTCTCTAGATCCAACTGTTTACTTGACCTTGTCATGAATATACCCAGCAGTGAAGTATGTCTAAACTAGACATTTTCAATTTTTCCTTCACTGGCCACAGGTCCTACTGGCTGGCACACTATGCACAGTTCTTAGTATCTATGTTTGATGACCAAATATGTGTCTCTGCAGATGCAAGGGGAGTTGCTGGTGTGTAGGCTAAGCTTTGATCAGCTTTGATCCTAACTAGTTGTTGAAGGGTTTCCCAATGTGTTTACACCATGACCTCTTTCCACTAGTGTGTAAGTTTCTCTAGTTTGATGTCCTTGTCAAGTGATGTGCTGTACTCTGGAATTTTCTGCTCATCTGTCACTGCTGCTCCTCTATAAAGACTCAAGAGCCCCATGGGGTCCCAGGGTGAAAACACAGAAGGTGTTCAATCCAAGTTTTGAATGAGTTACTTTGATTCAGGTTTACCATAGCTGCCATAGTATGGGGTTGGAACTGCATAGCTTTTTAGAAAATTAACAGATAGCAGTAGGATTCCCAACTGGAAAGACATTCACAGAGCAAAATAGAGACACTATGTAACTTTAAGACATGCCACAAAAAGTGTTCACGAAAACACTAGCAAATGTTGCAAGACTCTGGAACCTCTTTCCTGGCTGTTCTATCCACACCACAAAGCTGCAGAAGTCAGTGGAGGAGGGAGTTATCCACAAAATATATGAGTTTTGATCATTGTACTAACTCTGCATGCATGATTCAGGAGAACAACTATTGATCACAGTTATCAAGGTGGATAATAGATAACAATAAGGATACAGGCTTAGAGGATCCTGAAAGCATGGGTGTTAAGCACAAGGACATTAAAAACAATTAACATTATAACAGTATGACAAAGACATTAAAAACAATGACAAAAGGTTAGTTTCCATAAATTCACACTATGCTAACTGCATCTGTACATATTTTATGGTTTGTGCTTTCTCTCTATCTTTTTTTTTTTTAATTATATATCAATGAAGGAACTAGAAGGTAGGACACCATAACCTTTCAAAGCTCTTTAGGGACTGAACTCTTCCTGAGCAGAGGCCAGGACAGGACTGAAGAGTCTTGTGGGTCTTGTTTTCTCTGTGTGGGAGGTTGTACTTAATCTTAAAGGCAGTTGTAAGCCACTGGATGATGTAAAGCAAGAGACAAAGCATAATAGATTTGCTTTCTAAAGGTCATTCCTTCTAGCTGTGGTGTGCAGGATGGGGTGGGGAGCAGGAAGAGGAAGATGCACAGTCAGCCAAGGGAAGAACTGCTAAATGTTGAAACTAATCAAGGAGAGTTGAGGGGCTAGAAAAATGACTCTCTGTATGCTGCTCTTACAGAGGACCACAGTTCCATTCCCACAACCAAATGACATCTCACAGTGATCTACAGCTCCAATTCAAAGATGTTCTGGCCTCCTCAGGTGCCTGTATGTAAGTGTACACACACACACACACACACAGAGAGAGAGAGAGAGAGAGAGAGAGAGAGA
>JADRCC010215357.1:0-10771 GCA_019843855.1 Hylomyscus alleni
AAAGATAGTGTTTAAATTTAGTTTTCTCATGGAATATCTTGGTTTCTGCATGTATGGTGATTGAAAGTAATTTTGCTGATTATAGTAGTCTTGGCTGACATCTATGGTGTCTAAAAGATACCAGGATCTTCTTACTTTTAAGATCTCTGTTTAGAAGTCAGCTTTAATTTTGATAAGTCTATGTGACTTGGCCTTTTTCTCTCTACAGTTATTAATATTAATTCTGTTTTTTGTACATTTGGTATGTTGCTTGAAGTAGAAATTTCTGGTTTGTTCGGAGACTCAGTTGTTTCATGTGATGTTTTGCTGAAGCAGACACAGAAAAGAGGATGTTTAGCTGAAGCAGACACACAAGAAGAATTGGGATGTTTAGAAAGACTATAAATATAATCCTACAGACAGAGAAATGAAGTTCGTGCATTGGTTTGCCTTGTACTGCTTCCTTAGTGTTTGCTGAAGAGACTCTTGTGTTGGTTTATCTCACACGTGTAACTATAATCTTTTTCAAAGATTATAACTCACCAAAGAATGTTCTGGCAGCTTCTCCTCACTTCAGTGGACTTGTGCCAATCAACTAAGACTCTCAGTTTCTTCAGGATTGAATTGCCACTACTGATTCATTTTTGTTGTTTGCCTATTAGAGTGTAGATAATGTGTTTGATGTTTGGATTGGACTGCTGATATCTGTAAACAAAGATTGGAATCTCCCATAGAACTATGTCTAAATAGGTACAAACACCTGTTTCCTATTAACATTTTTTTCCTACTACCTGTTGGGCTGGAAGGGAAGTTGAAGTGATAAATAACCCTTCATAAAGTAGGTTTTGAAAAAAGTCAAAGCCAAGAGTGGTGGGAAAATTTGCTTTTCTTGTCCAATCTATTTGGTGTTATGTAAGCTTCTTGTGCATTTATATGCTTCTCTATGGTTAGGGAAATTGTCTTCTATGAATTTGTTAAGATAGTTTTTAGGCCCTACAATCTGGGAAATCTGGGAATCTTCTCTCCTATTCTTAGATATTTGCAAAATATCTTCCCTATTTTGTAGGTCTGATTATCATATTTTTTATGTATACTACTTGGACTTGATTATGTATACATAGAATATATGGAAATAGATATAGATGATAATGCTAGTCTCTTAAAATTGTTATTAGAACAACAATGAATCTAATAAAAGACAAAGTGGGAAAGAGTCTCAAACTCACTGGCACAGGCAGAAATTTTCTGAACAGAACACCAATTGCTTAAGCTCTAAGATCAACAATTGATACATGGGACCTCATGAACCTGAAAAGTATCTGAAAGGGAAAAGAAACTATCGGTAGGACAAATAGGCAACCTACAGATTGGGAAAAAGATCTTCACCAACCAAACATCCGATAGAGGGCTAATATTCAAAGTATATACAAAGCTCAAGAAGTTAACCTCCAAAAAACCTGAAAATAACCTAATTTAAAAATGGGGTACAGGGCTAAACAGAGAATTCACAACAGAAGAATCTCAAATGGCCAAGAGGCACTTAAAAGAAATATTTTATGTCCTTAGTCATCAGAGAAGTGCAAATCAAAATGATCCTGAGACTCCACCTCATACCAATCAGAATGGCTAAGACCAAAACTCAAGTGACAGCATACACCGTTGAGGATTTGGAGAAAGAGGAACAATCTTCCATTGCTGGTGAGAATGCAAACTGGTACAACTATTCTGGCAGTTCTTCAGAAAACTCATTGGTATAACTGAAAACGCAGCTATACTATTCTTTGGCATATACCAAAAAAATGCACCAACATGCCACTATGTTCATAGTGGCTTCATTTATAATATCCAGAATCTGGAAACCACCCAGATGTCCCTCAAATGAAGAATGCATACAGAAAGTGTGGTTCATTTGTACTATGGAATATTATTCTGCTATTAAAACCATGAACATCATGAATTTTTCAGGCAATTGGATGGAACTAGAAAATATCATCCTGAGTGAGGTAACTCAGACCCCAAAGGACATACATGGTATGTACTCACTGATAAGTGGATAATAGCCAAAAAATAAGTACCCAGGATACAACCCACAGGTCATAAGAAAAGCCCAAGTGAGGATGCTTCAATTCCTCTTAGAAGTGGGAAGAAAATAATCATGGGAAGCAGAGGGAGGGAGAGACCTGTGTGGGAGAGGGTAGGGGAAGGTGAAAGGGGAACAGCATCAGGTGCAGGGGATAGGGAAAAGGAGAGAAGCCCAAAGGGCCAGGAGAATGAGTAGAAATAAATCAATGGTCCTTGATTCCTGACAGGAATCAAAATGTCCAATATTGGGGAAAATCAACTCGAAGTGTCCACCTCCAGTAGATAGACAAGGCCTCAAGTGGAAGGATTGGGTTACTAAAATTTCTCATTCAGAACTGCAGGGACAAAAATGGAAAAGAATCTGAAGGAAAGGAGGTTCAATGACTGGCCCAACTTGGAATCCATCTTATAAGGGAGGCTGAGAGGGGACTGCAGAGGAGGGGTGGGGGGGTGGGGCTACCAAGACCTTACAGTATTACTGTTGTGTTAAATCTCCAACCTAAATAAGCTCAGGCAAAGAAAACACAATTCAATTAATATGAATACAAGCAACATGCCTAGACTTGGCAGATCTACCACTACACTACTATCTTCCCCATCTTTGCGATCCCTTATAACTTGAGCTTTCTCCAGGTCATGTGGTGCTTCTGCTCCACTTTCCTTCCACCTCCTCCTCAGTGGTCCTCTCTCTCCTCTCCTCTTTCTCTCCCAAAAGATGTCCACCTTCCCTTCTCCTGCCCAATCACCAGCTCTAGCCTTTATTTTACAAATTAAGGTGGGAAGAAGGTTTACAAGATATCACCTGAGTGGTGACTTTTTCTTCATTTGCAACCTATCCAAGGAAAGCAGAATTAGCAGCAAAATACAAATAACCCAGGGCGATATGCAACTTACTACTGATGCTATGATATGCTTACACACAGGAGCCTGGCTTGGCTGTCCTCTGAGAGTCCCTATGAGCCGATCAGTGAGACACTGGAAGATACTTAACCCAACCTTGGAACTGAAGTCAAGCACCCCTATGGTTGGATTAGGGGAAGGATTGAAGAAGGTCAAGGGGAGAGTGATCCCATAGGAAGACTAGCAGTAGCAACTAACCCAGGCCCCAGGGAGCTCTAAGTCTGAGTCATCAACCTGAGCATAAAAAGGCAGGTCTGAGGCTCCTGGCACATATGTAGCAAGATCTGCAGTTCTGGCCTCAGTGGGAGAAGATGAATTCAATCCTGGAGAGATCTGAGGGAAGAGTGTGGCCTGATGGGGAGGGAGCACCCTCTCTCAGAGGCAAGGGGGTAGAAGAATGGGATAAGTAACTGTGGGGTGGGGGACAGGGAGGTAGGGGCAACAACTGGGATGTAAATAAGTTAAAAAAACATAAAACAAAAACAAAATAAACATCAGCAACAACAAAAATGAGACAAATCTTAGGCAAGAGTTCATTTTGTGATGAAGTGAACCAACAGTGTGAGTCATGTTCTCGTTATTAGATATTTCTAATACACTAGAAGGTGTCTTTCCAACAAATTATGCATCATAGGAACACAGAACACTCTCTCTATGTTCAGTGAACTTTGTGTTAACCTCTTTAACAAAGACTGTGCTTGAGTTCTAGAAAGGAGGCATTTTCTTTGACTGTTTCTTCCCAGTAGTGTGTGTATCTTATATGTGCTCTCCATGTTCCCTAACAATATCTTTAATTCCCTTCATGGCCAAGGTTTACTTTCGTGTGTGTGGGTGGTAGTGGTGAGTGGTGGTGGTTAATCTTTTATTAATGTTATCATTTTTTATACTAAAGTTTTCTTTGTCAAATAACTGTAGAGCTGCTTCCTGATGCATATCCTACAGAATTATATTGACTCAAATAACCAGACTAAATTTTTGTATAGTCAGTTTTCATTCTGGTTTTTGCCTTGGGTCCTCCCAACACTCAGCATGTTTCAATCAGTTCCGTGTCTCAATGTAAAACTAGGAAAGTTGATTATAGTTTCTTCTATGGTTGTGAATGGTAAAACAACTTCAAGCCTGAGATAAATTCAATAAACTCAGCATTTTATTTAAAAAATTCTGAGAGGAAAAATAAGATTTCACATATTTGAAAGTTTTTTATATGTCTATAAAACTAAATTTGCCATAACAATGAAGATTACTACTAATGATCCTTTGAGATTAAAGTGGAGTAAAAATTTGTCAATCCTTGGAAATGTTTAAGTGAAGTAGAGGAATAATCCCTACTTATATATTATTTAAGGGTGACTGTCATTTTTAAAGTAGATGCTCTTGAGCTCAATCCAATATAGAAGTAAATATCTAACCAAACGTGGTTAATAATTATCATATAAAATAAAATGTGAAGAGTTTAATATTTATCCTTTAAAGGCAATTGTATGTGCTTTATAAATTTTTGTCAACATTTATATCTCTTCCTTGTTATTTTAGTGTATCTAGCTCAATAAAATACATTGAATTCAAATGTGTTTTTGTAACTGAAGTCACTTAGGTTGAAATATATATACTTTTGGCAATGACAATAATCAAATTAGAACTAAAGCTCACACAGGATTCAAGTAATGTAAAATAACTTAAATATTAAAATGTTGGTATAATCTGACATACAAAATTATTTTTATTTAATTATGCTATATTTTTTTCTGTAACTTTCATTAGAAAATTGGGCAGTGATAGTTCTTATGAGAAATGTGGACTTCTGCTTCAAGTATTAGCTAACAGGACAAGCACAACAGTGATTGAGTAAACTTTAGAAGTAATTTAAGGATACTGAATAAAATGAACTGTGCTGGCATCTGTCCCAGGCACTGGAGTGACAGGAGAGCTTCAATGAACAGGATCAGTCAGGAATCTGTTTTCACTTTTCAGCCTTGTCATTTTAAATCCCTCTACCATTCTGGGGTACTGGTGCATCTCAGACTTTTCTGTAACTGCAATATCTGATGATTCTTAAGCATCATTATGTACTGCCCTTAAATGCTCTTTAAAACTTTCCTAGCATGAAATTTATAAATTCAATACTGTTCTTTTCCATTTGGTGTTTGTTTCAAGATATCTGTCCTCAACTAAGCAGATAGATCTGCATGATCTTTTTATTTTTTGTTTTGTTTTGTTTTTGTCAACTTAATACTTTTAGATAGCCTATTTAATAATTTTGGGTCTATAAAGATTACCAAACTATGGCATATGCATATATGAAGTTCATAATTAATCAATGTCCAGACCAGGGTTATGTTAAGTAATAGTGTATAAAAGTCATTCTGCATTATCTTTAAATAGGAAAATGTATCAAATTGGAAAATAATAAAATGTAATACAATTTATGGAAAATGAATGTTTACTTAACTATAGATTAGGTTAGAATAAAAATGCAAATATGGCCATTGTCAAAATGTCAGTGGTATAAAAGGTTTCATACTGGTTTCTTCATGAAGAGTTACATCCTATAGATCAAAATGTTCCCATACCATGATTTCACATACTGCATAATGCTTGGAATCTAAGCATTAAGTGAAAGAAGGGAAAAGATGAACCTGGGGTGTTAGGTGTATGTGAGGAAGGATAGAGCCCCCAACAATGATCAAATATAATATTTTATTTCTTTTTTTGTCTTCCTACAGGAGGCAATCCTTGATATCATCTTTGACTCTTTTATCCTTCCTTTAACTTCAAATGAATCATAGACATAAGCAGATGGCATATCTGAAACTGAGTAATATTGAAATCAATTAAAAAGAGATGATTCAAAGGTGAAGACCAAAGATAGAGACAACCACAGAGAATGTGCTTGTTGTGCTCTATGGCAAGTGAGATGTAGTCAGAAACAAGACAAATCCCCCACTGTGAAGGACAGAGTGAGGCTGTGGAATGAAAATGGGGTAGACAGAACCTAAACTCACCCCTACCTTTCTGCTTAAGTCTTAATTTTCCAGCTCATCATCCTGTCACCTGAACTGAGAGTGTTTGTGCTTTCAAAGTATATACGCTGAATAATAATATGCTCCAAAGTCTCATTACAAGAAGAACAATTGCTCAGGTCTTATGAAGAAGTTTAAGTGGTAGGCATTGATGCACTTACTAAAAGAATACAAAGAGTTACTTAGTCCTAAGCACATTGTGAATTTTAAGCTAAGACAGATGTCTAGGATGTAGGCACATTTAAGATACAAACCTGCATTGGACTGAACTTTCCAGTTTTTATAATGTAAGAAATAAATGTTGTGTCAAAAGTTTCTACTTTGTGGTAGTTCAATACAACAGCTTAAATAGCATAAAGCTTAAACACAGCAGAGACAAGGGTTCACTGACCATAAAAATTAGCTTGTAGTCTAAAAGAAACTGTGGAAGATGACAGGTAAGTTACAGAGGGAGAGGTGGAAGATATTAAATGTTCTGTCCTATATAGTTGAATTATAAGTTCAGAAATGAATATAAATCATTCAAGGAATTTTGGGAAGAAAAATGAAAGGTTTAGGTTGATTAATTTTTGTATTGACATAAATCTAAATTTCATTAAACATTTTATATTGTACCCAGAAACAAATGAGAAGGATAACATAGCATAACTATATAGTTTACTCAACCATATGATCTACTCAATCAAAATAAAGATTGATTTTTAATAGTCAAAGTAATTACATCTCTTAATGCTGTAGCACACAGAACTAAGTATACAATCAAGTTATATCTTACAATTTGCACAGATGAATTTAATTAAGTATCCAAAGACATAAAATTTTTGATGTTTTATTTATATTTGCATTTAAAGAAAACAATAAAACATGGCTGAGATAATTTCTAAAATCCCTTACAAATGTGTAATATACCAGTCATAGACTAAATAATTCAAAATTATTAAATGAGCCTAAAATGCTCTAGAATCTCAATGCATTGATAATACTTAATATTTGCTGTCAATTGGGAACTAGAATTTAATAAATAGTATAACTTTCAACTAATTTAAGAAGTTTTTTTCCTAGAATGAAGGACTGAGTTGGATAAGATTCCCCCATCCCAGTCTGGTCAGTACTTGCCCCTTGCAATGTGGTCACTACCCTCCCCTTCCCCATGTGGTCAGTTCTCCCCCCTCCCCACGCGGTCTGTAATCCTCCTTGCAGTGTGGTCAATATTTTCCTTCAGAGTGTTGTACCGACATAAAAGAGGTCTGAGGGGAAGCAGTGCTGACTTCACCTGCAGGAAGATTTTCCTTGACAGTTAGCATGTCTACTCTGTTATTGCATTCTTGCTGCCCTCCTTTGCTGACACAGACATCCAGATTCTTAGTTCTTCTAGATGGACTGAAGACCCTTTCTTGGCTATCAGGTAATAGTGTAGCATTTCTTTGTCAGGTTGGGACTACTGACGCTTTCAGCATCCTGGAAGGAGTATCTTCTACGGTCCAGCCTCCCCAGCATTCAGAGGGCCATAATTGGACTGCTCAGGTTGTACTGTATACGCCAGTCTAATAAGGCCCTTTATAGTGTATATCCATCCTGGCATGTGTGCTCCTTTAGAGAAACCTAAAACTAGACCAACAGTAGCTTAAAAAACTAAACTTCAGTGGTTTATAGCAGATTTAATGTAAAAAATAGTAGAAATTTCAATAGAAATGCGAAATACCTAGAACATGCAAAATGATCTTAAAAGAGTAAAATAAAAAAATTATGATGTTACGCTTTACTATTGGGTTACAATAAATAATAGAGTATTCTAATTACAAAGATAGTCAAATTAATCAATAAAGCTAAGGACACAGTTTAAAATTTGACTCCTAATAATGAGGAAATAAGTTACAATTGCCATGATGTAATATTATTGAAAAGAAAATTTTCTCAAGAAATAGGCTTGGAATCAATGAAACTGGCTTAAAAATGAAAAAAAATCAAACAATAGACTCTAACATTCATAGTCTACAAACTTATAAATGTATCATTCTCATATTTCAATTATAAATATTACACTTAAAAACCTTCATATTATCAATGTTTTAAGACAATAGAACTTTTTCTCACATAGCTAGCAAATACTCTAAAGATTTACTATTTTCATATAATAAGAATTAAAAAATATTCTTCATCATAATCCTATAGGCAATTACATTTGCTAACTAAAGACTAGAAATTATATTTTCACATCTTATAAATTCTGCTTTTTGAATGTTTAAAGGACATCTACAAGTTCTCAATAAAATGACTAAAAGCTCAAAAATATTTACAAAAGTGGACAACTAATATTTTACAAAGCATAGAAAAGGTTGATGCCTAATATGTTCAATAAAAATGTCTTACTATCATTAGTCAAAAGTGGTTTTAAAATCCATAAATAAAACACAAAATACTCTTTAGAGTAGAGAGCAAAAACATAACAAATCATTCAATACAGTTAAAAGAGGTGGTGCCATACTAAATTTTCAACATTTCTTGTAAAATAGTGATTGGAAAACCACTCTAGAAAAATGTTCCATAAAAATGTAAAGATAGTTCTATTATGAGACAACATACATATTCATCTATGTTTATTTGATAGTGTTGAAAGCATGTGGTAACGATGTTTGGTAAACCATTTTTTTTGTTTATTCATAATAGCTTTAAACCAGGAATATCTCAGACATAGCACAACAAGAGATTTCATAAGCAACATTATCATATTCAAAGAAACATATTCTGCAACTCAGAAATAACAGCAATAAAACAATTATTAACCCACAAAATCTGCATCTCAAAAAAGTGGAGTCTAGTAAAGCCTTTTGTAATTCATATCCATCATGACATGTGTTCCTTCAGAGAAACCCGAATGGAACAACAGTAACTTAAAATTAAAATTCAATGGCTTATTGGGTTTAATGTAAAAATTAGTAAAATCTTCAATAGGAATGCAGAACACATTTTGAAGGTTTTGCTTATGTGAAATTTCAGAAGGGTCAAAATGTGGATGGAGTCATATGAGCAGATGCAAAGAGATGGGGGTGTGTGAGAGATGACAAAATAAACATTCCAGGGTGACAGAAATAATTGCTGATTGGATACAGATGTGCATTGCCAAATGCACCAAATTCCCCAAATTAATATAGTTACACACTAAACACACGGAATCACGTAAAACCTAAAAATCTAAGCCAATAGGATAGGTATTTTCTATTCATCTTCTTAACCTAGGCTTATAGCATGCAACCTAACAACAAAAGTCCATCCCATATATGTTGAAGATTTACTTTTAATAAAAATAAATCATTCTGGATAATTCAAACAGCTGAACTTCATTATGGAAGAAGATGATAGGGCAATTTAGAATACATTAAACATATAATAATAATTATTTCACTATACGATGATACTAGTCTCTGAAGTAATAATTTGAATTTAATTAGCACAATAATAGCTAGTTTGGCTAAGAAACATTTTCATATTCATACTAAATACTAAAAGAAATTCATCAAGAGTTGTCAGAAAATGCCAGCTATCAGTGTGCTTTATAAATGTGATCAAAATCTTGCCTTCTGTAGCTATCATTAAGCACTTTATTCAAGAGCAATTTGGGTTTCAAATTAAAAAATTCGTCATGGAAACTGTAGCAGCTTGCACTTTAAAAAAAGTTGTTGATACACACAGATCTATAACAGTACATGCTTTATATCAGATGACAGGGGAAAATACTTAAAACTAATCACAATGCACTGTGCCAATAAACAATTTTTCTTGAGATTGTAATTAACTTTGAGGTGAGGCATCACGTTAATCTTAATTACCTTGATTATTATACCATACTTATTCCTACTTCATATTTTTTGACATTTTGTTTGGGTTTTCTTTTTGCTTACACAAAGCTGTAACAGGAATATCAAAAATAACTATTTGCTTGTTAAATAGTCTTTCTATCCAGAAGTCAATAACTCTGAGAGGCAAATATTAATGATGGTGGTACTTCAGTTACATAAAAGTAGCAAATATTTGGGTGGCTTTGTGAGTATGACTTTAAAGGTCAAGTAGAAAGACAAATGATGTTGGAGCTCACTCTTTTCACTCAGAATGCTATTTGAAATAAATAAGAGAAAGACAAGAAGGCATATGAGTACTTGTGGAGCCAGTTATCATATATCAAGGTGGCTGACTAAGTACCCAGGCATCTGTTCAGATCTTTCCCGGGTGGATGTATGAGAGACTACATCAGTGTGGAAGTAACATAGGACTGTGTATTGGATATAGTAGGCTATTTTCACCAGTGTAGAAAGAAAGTATTCAGTTGGTTGAAGACCTAAGAAAAACAAAGAAACTGATTCACAAGAGACTGTAAAGAAGGAATTCTAGTCGGTACACGTCTTTGAACTTGTTCGGCAGTCTTTTTAAAAAAATGGATATTTTCTTTATTTACATTTCTAATGTTTTCCTCTTTCCAGATCTCCCCTTATCCCATCCCTTTTCCCCCTGCCTCTATGAGGGTGCTCCTTCACCCACCCACCCACTCTCCTCTTCCCTCCTTGGCATTCCCCTACACTGGGACAAGCGAACACCATCAGTTCCGAGGGCCTCTCCTCACACTTATGTCCAACAAGGCCATCCTCTCCCACAGACGCAGCCAGAGCCATGGGTTCCTCCACGTGTATTCTTTGGTTGGTCGTCCAGTCCCCGAGAGCTCCAGGGGTCTGGCCAGTTGACACTGTTGCTCCCTCCATGGTGGCTACAAACCCCCTCAGCTCCTACAATCCCTCCTC
>JADRCC010215424.1:0-15333 GCA_019843855.1 Hylomyscus alleni
CTCTCTCTCTCTCTCTCTCTCTCTCTCTCTCTCTCTCTCTGCTCCAAACTCAATTATAAAATTGAGATATTCCCAAAGAAAAATTCTCTTGGCTCCATGACTCTCAATTTTGCTATGCTCTCTGACAACTACTATGAAAGACAATACCTGGCCTAGAGACCTATTAAGTCCCCTCCCTCACTTTTGCAATAGAAAGTAGGGTAATGAGTAAAGCTGCCAAAAGCAGTCTCACACTTGCCAGTATGGAAAAGTGATTTTCTGAATGGTTAGATGGTGCACTGACTGTACTCATTTGTATGTTGATGCTCACAGTCTTCATGGAGATATGTTGGAGGTAGTACATTGAAGGGAATGGAGGTTAAGGGAAGTCACAAGTTTTGATCCTAACTCAATGGACTTTATGTTGCCTTCATGAGAAGCGTGTTCTCTTTCTGTCTGCCATGGGAGAAACAGCAAAAGGCAGCTGTTTACAAGTTCCAAAAAGAGTCCTTACCAGTAACCAATGGGCTAGCCACAACTTTATACACATGAATGGAGAAAAACTGGGAAACTAGAGCTCTGCTGTTCCGTGGATAGAGGACATTGTGTTTTTGTTTGCTTCTCATCAGACCAAGCAAAGTAGAGTAAGTGGTAATTTAGTTCATTTTATATTATTAAACCAAATGCAGGACACATGATATTCTATAAACTGAAGAGGTTTGTTTAACACATTTTTTGTTATTTGATTGTTTTGGCTTTTTGAGCAAAGTCTCTTGTAGTCCCTTCTGGCCTTATACTCTCTACATAGTTGAGAGTGACCTTAACTCCTGATTCTCTCAACTCTGCCTTCAAAGTGTTATACCTATAGGCTTGTGTCACTGTGCCTGGCTACTCAAGGTTTTGGAGACCAAAAGATTAAAACCAGACTGATGTTGAGGATCATCTATGTGCAGTATTCTGGCAGATGGTACCATATAGCAGAGCTAGAGGAAGAGATCACCTGGAGACGAAGAAGAATACAATGAAGAGGATGTAGCTCTCTCATTTTCTCATTTAGTGTAACTCTCTCCCTAGAAGGAGGGATCGGATAGGGATCCAATCACTCTCTAGAGATTCAAGACATTTTGTAGACCAGCAGTAGCCAATATATACAAGTGGTCAGTCAGAAGTCAACTACCTATCCCTGGGCTGATATCTCCTGAGTAGGAACAAAGCCTTCAGAACACATACCTGAGTTGGATTCATCATAACAGGTGGGGAATGAAAGTTGGCCAACAGGGTTTAGTTCAGTGTCCAAGTATTAGCTGTGACAATGTGACCTTTGGATGATTGCGTCAAACTACAATGTACAATGTCAAGCCACTGACACATTGTTATATGAAATGCAAGAGACTAAGGACAGATTGCCAGGGTTTTCCCAGCTGCTCACTCACTTGTTCCAACATAACACTTCCTCTACTTTCAAAGCTAACCCTGACTTTTAGGGTTGTCATTTCCACCTACTGACCTTGATCTTGATTGTGTCTCAGAACTGAGTGGACTCTCCTTCCGTGAATAGCTATAGTTCTCTCTTCCAAGCCTTTCATGGCTCTTGCTACACTAGTTTCCAGGCCCCCGTACTTTATATCGATGCCTGACAACCTCAGTTCAGTTCCGGAAAATGTTTTTGGAAAATGCTCCAAGAAGTTGGTGGACATATTGTTAGTCGTGTTCCCATAGCAGCCACCCACAGAAATGCTATGTTTCTACAGAGAGCTGTGTCTGTGCTATGTTTGAAGCTGCCCCTCACGGCTCTACAAGGAACAGCTGGTGTCACCCTTGATGCCAAGTTTCAACCCAAGCCAGCTTTGTGCCTAGTGTGGCATTTTTACACCCTAAAAAAAAAAAAAATAACAAAATGATCAAAGCCTGAAAGCTAAAATATCCATCACCATGTGTTTACATGGAAGCAAGGTGATTAAAACACATTGAAAAGACACAAATTTATATTGGTGACTAACATGTCTATACCATGGACATCTTTCAAAACAGTGGGGGTTCCTTACCTCTGTGAGGTTTCTCTTTCTAAATTTGACATGTTCCTGTCATTGGTCATTGGCCCATTCTTTAACTCACAATTTATCAAAAGTTACAAGAATTCGGAAACTTCTGGGAATTTGAACTTGGTCTTTGAAAGTTAGCAAACATCTTAAGAGATTGATAAAGTTTTACTGGTGGACATCTCTTGATTCCAGCTACAGCATTGAACTTTTCCCAGTTGTTGGCATCTACTTGA
Source organism: Hylomyscus alleni (assembly GCA_019843855.1). NCBI lineage: Eukaryota > Metazoa > Chordata > Mammalia > Rodentia > Muridae > Hylomyscus > Hylomyscus alleni. Next base: position 2,255 of record JADRCC010215424.1, read on the forward strand.
TATTAGAGAAGTGATCTCACAAAAAAAAAATTGGAAACAGAATAAAAGGATATAGCTAGAGACTGTATCTTCTCAGTGGGCAATTGGAAGCTATGATTTGTCCTATGGCCTCTCCTATCCAAAATCAAAGTGAAAGAGACAGGATAACTATCAAGGGTAGACTACATCAATGCATTAACACCCATACATTGTGAACTCTGCATTAGATAGAGGATGTGGGATCTAGGCTTTGTTCTAAGTGTGTCACATCTGGATCATCTCAACCCTATCCACAGAGCAACAAGCTAGAGCTGTGGATGTTAAAGACACTAGCAGCTCTCCTTGAGAAAATGTTCAATGCTGTGGATTCTATCAGCTCCAGCACTAAAAACTTTTACAAAATTATTTGTCTAAATACAAACATTGAGAAAAATTTTAGAGTATATTGTACATGTTTATATGTGACAATAACCTTTCATACAATGAACAAATCTCTCTCATCAGTGCCCTGACTCTCAAAGAGTGTATTCCAGCATCCCAGAACACTGTCACATCATGTAAGCTATAGTATTCAGAGTGTGTGTACAACAGAGGCAATGAAAAGGTTTCCCTAATAAGAACATGTATGATTCAATCAACAGGATGAAATGGTCCTAAATCTGCATAATCTAAGGACTCTAAGGGAATTGTGTGACTGTGTGTGCTTGTGGCTGGCCTAGAACTCAAAGAGGTTGCCTCCCAAGTTCTGAGATTACAGATGTGCACCATCTTTAGCATCTGTCCTGTGGTTTTCTTAGTAATTCAGTAATGGATTTGGGATTTTATTCAGTCTGCTTGTTACTGCTTCCCACAGTCTGACTTCAGGTTAAATCCATTCAAATTGGTAAACTGCATGACAAGCTCTCCATATACTTGATATCTCCTATTTAAAATCTGCCTCTTATGCTCATGTGACATCAGACTCTCTTCTCCTTCCTGCTAGGAAAATTATATCTCTTGTCTGCCTGTCTTGTGTTCCTATGAAAATATTGGGAGAGTGAGCTCCTGTCTGTCTCTCTGTCTGTTTCTCTGTGTGTCTCTGTCTGTGTGTATGTGTGCATTTGTGTGTTTAAGCATATGAATGCATGTTCACGTGTGTTTGTGTGTGCTTGTGCATTTGCATGTGTGTATGTGTGCTTGTATGTGTTGTTCATACATACCTTGGAGTAGTCTGGGTGTTTAATAATTCTGTCTTTGTCTTTAGCATTGAGCAAGTTTACTAGGATGGTCCTGGGAACTACTTTCTTTGAACCATATTTCCAGGATTATTTAGAAATAATATATATAGTGACAGAGGATTTTTGTGAATTTTGGAAGATGTGTAGTGGATATGTTCTCAAATATTGCTTATTCTGCATCTCTATATTTTCTCAAGGTCTGAATTATGAGGATCAGAGTTTTTGTAAACCCTACCCCATGTGTCTTATGTTTGATTCAGGTTTTTAGAATATTTATCTCATTTTATTTCTTTGTATGTCAAGCTGAGTGATTTCTATTAATCTATTATTGTGCGTTGAATTGTACATTCTCCCAGGAAGTCCTAATCTCTACAACTTCAATCGGCAATTATGTTTTAAAATAGGATTCTTAACATAGCGATGAAGCTAAAATAAACTAGTTGCTCTGTATAATGTTACTTATATGTATTTTGGGGGACAGACCATTGGGTATTAAAAACCTGTTGAGGTAATTTTCCCTAGGAAAAACTATTTCTCCCACCTTCAGCAATCCTTAGTTGTCTGTAATTCTTTGTGAAAAGTAGAGGACTGATGGTTCTCCATCCAGTCTAGCATCCAGTCTACCCCATCCAGTCTAGCATCTCTATTGCTATCGTTCTTGTTCAGCTCATGTTTAAGCTTTATATTGGTGAGACTTTATGGGTGTAGCCTCTGAGTTTACCAGGAGTCACAATCTTATCATAAACTCCCCAATTCTCTGGCTGTTACAATCTGTCTACCCCAGCATTTGCAACAATCTCTGAGCCTTGGGAATAGGAGTTGAGGTGTAGGACTTGTTTGTATAGACATACGTATAACAGCACAATGAAACAAAATTATATCATAAATTTGAAAGAAAGAAAGCTGGATAGATGAGAGGTATTAGAGGGATGAAATTGAAGAGGGGAATTATCAATTATATTATAATCTCAAAAACTAAAAAGAGTAAGAAAATTAGAAGAAAAAAATGAGTCAATATTGCCTATATCACAATCTGAGTTGCAGTCCTCTAACAGAGTTATCAGCATACAGAGATACCAGTAATGCCTGCATGCAGAGAAAAGACCAGGGAAAGGATTATCTGCAGTACAAGTACAGAGGCTCAGCTGAAACCAAATCTGTCAATACTTTGACTGTACAAGTCAAGTCTCTATAACTTTAAAAAGATAAGTTGCTACTACTTAGCCCTCAGTCTGGGACACTTCCTGTTGTGCTTTGCCACAGTGGCCCTAGACAATACCATATCTGTGTGTTCCAGCTTAGTAACTCTATCTTTCAGTACACCTGTCAATTATTAAATCTTACAGTTAAATTTTTAGTTTATTTTAGGCTTCTAGTTCCAGAAATTAAATTTGGAGTAAATTTACTTACATGAAAGGACTACTTTCCACCATTTCATATTGTATCTGACCATTGTAGATACTGCAATGTGAGTCTGGCATAGTCATTTTCTCCATGTTATTAGTGTTCTGTTTTTCATCTCCATGCACCATTGTTTATTATAATTATCCATACAAAATATCACACGTGGAAAATTGTGATAGGAAAGTTCTCTTCCACCAAAGAGAATATTGTAATATGCAATTCATGATAAGCCCATAGCCATGATCTCATTGAAAGTTACTAATAAATGTTTTCTTCAAACTTGTAAGGGCAGAAATCTCTATTAAAAATATAACCAAATCAGTATTGGTCACAAACCAGGCTTTGTTTCCCTAGCAACAGAACACTGAAAATTCTACCTAGAATCCTATTCACTTAGCATCTACTTTTGGAGTGTTTTGCAGAGCAATTTTTCTACTAGTTTTCTTTCCTTACATGTACATATTATGAATTTTCTAATAATTTAAGGACAGATTATGGATGTAGTTATTACTTTTCCATAGATAATCATTCCTTGGAATCTCAGTCTTTCATCTGGTTGTGTTGGTCTTTAGTGCCAGCATTTGCCCCCAAATCAAGCATAACTGCCACACATACCAGAGAAGTGCAGATGGCTATTGTTCAGAGCATTGCAAAAAGTCTTCTTCCTCTCCAAATTCCCCTCCTTCTAGGGATGTTTGCTGTTCAGTTTTATAGTTCCATCTCCCTCCCCAACACTTTTAGGATATGCTATCATACCCTGAATTAAGGTATCCAACTAATAGAATTGTTTTTGTTAAGCGTGCTGATAGAGGTCAACTTTTTGTCAATCTTTAAATTGAAAAAATTAGAGTGTAAATATACACTATTAGCTCATTAGAAAATCACATTTTCTCCATTTTGCAGTTCAAAAAGCTAAAGAGTATACATTCTTGAAGAATGTCACATCTGGGAGGCTTAGAGAAGTATTAGGACAAAGAAAATTGGACTCCAGGACCTGTGCTTTTTAACAGTGTACTGAACTCCAGTTACCTGGAAACTCTACCAAGAATGGCTAAATAAAAGGGATTGCTATTCCAGGGCTACTGTAGTGTCAGGTCTACAGTAGCTTCAGGAAGTCCAGGAGGAAATCAGAGAGATACATCAGGAAAGTCAGGTTTCCCTCAGCAGTCTGTGCATGTATTTTTCCAGTCCATTGAGACTTCTCTTCTTCATGGAGCATCTTCTATACAGGGGAATCTGATAGTTGTGTGTGTTGACTGGGAGATACAACTGCTCAACAAAAGCCATGAGTTTCCAGTTTAGATTTTTATTTTACTTATTATTATTTTTTCCCAAGACCTTGTTTCTCTATGTAGTCCCAGTTGTCCTGGAACTTATACTGTAGACAATGCTGGCCTTAAACTCACAGAGATCCATCACCCTTTGATTGCCAAGTGCTAGGATTTGAAGACATGCAACACCACCACGCAGCTCCAGTTTGGATTTTGAAAATTGTCATAAAACCTTTCTTTGTGAGGTGACTTCTGCCATCCAGCATATTATATATATGTATGTGTGTGTGTGTGTGTGTGTATATATATATATATATATATACACATACACATATATACATATATAAAAGTCAGAAGTCAGTATATGAGTGGACTGCTGGTTCTGTTCCTGTAGCATGGATGTGTCTACACTAGGCTCAGATTGTTCTTGCACATGGCCACAGATGACTCACTGGGAAATCCCAAAGGCTGAACTTATTAACTTGTGTGATTCTGTGTATGACACAGTTTAAGAGGAGTATGTGGGCAATGAAATAGAAACTATTGTTTTGTGGAGCTTGGAGACACGTCAGCTTATTCCAATTTAATTTTGAAATTGTGGCAATGTTGAAGTCATCTAGGGACATGTTAACATTTTATACAATAATTGACATGGAAGCTGAGTCTTTTTCATTGCCCACCATCCCACTCCATCTCATTTCCTGTTTGGAAATTCAGGCCGGTGTTATCCACAACTATCACCAATGCAAACATAAAGAATCTTGGTATTTCTTTCTTTGTGAAGACAATCCTCTAGGCAAAGCTAGGCTGAGATTAGGTTTGATCTCTAGTCTCATATAACTACAAAGTTGAGAAAATTTTTTGCTCTGACACCCCTTTTATTGTAAATGACATCAATATTGATATCTATAGAAATAAATAACCCTAAAAGAAGATCATGTAAGTGTAGAGATGTGAATTCAAGCTTAAGCACCTTGAGTATCATGATGTGTCTACCTGGAATGCAAAAGGCTGTGCAGGCAATGCTTTAAATTTGTGTACAACCACAGAGGCTTGGAAGTAGGTTCAATGGTGAATATCAGCATTGGCTGATCTTCAGAGGACCTAGGTTCAGTTTCCAGAACCCACACGGCATCTCATAACCATCTGTAACTCCAGTTCTAGGGAACCTGATGTCTTTGTCTGGCTTTCTCAGGCACCAAGCATGCACACAGTGAACATGTATAGATGCAAGTAAAGTATTCATATTCATTTAAAAAGTACCCAACTATTTACAGTTTTAGATGACAAGTTTATGAATGAATATTCAATATTTTCTATACATTCTAGAAAAATAAAGGTAAAATTGAGGGAAGTCATGTATGTTTTGGCATTATACACATAAATACTAACTACAAATAAACATGGAACAAATCCATACAATATATTGTTAACTTTGTTGTTATTCAACAATTTTATGGCCACTTAGGTCAAAGGGATTTTCCCACCTCTATATTCATCTCAAATTCAAGTTCAAAGATGTCAATTAATTCTTAGTACATTGGCTTATTTTCTTTGCCAAACCACATTCATCTGAGGAAGAAAACCAAGACAGGTCAGTCAGGAAATTCAGAAAATCTTGAAAGAATAGATTCTCAACACACACATAGTCTGGACTTATGTGTATATGAGAGAAGAAATAAAATGTGTAGCGTGATGTGACAAACATTAGAAAGTTACACTACTAGCTGAATACTAAGCTGTGCTTATGTTTCCCCTCCCAAAATCAATGAAAAAATAAAAATAAAAGAAAGATAGACTAGAAGGTATCTAGAAACAGCTAGAAGGTACTGTCAGGATGCTGAAATCCTGCTGTTACGATGAATATTGGATCAAACCAATACTCATCAATTGGAATTAAATAGCAAAATAAAGTTATTGGGTTCCTTGGTGGCCAGAATTTCTAAATCATGCTGATGTTTTTCAATTAATGACCACATTCATGGAATGCACCCAACTGTAGAGCCCCCAGTGACTACGTTCTTTTCCAGTGGCTAACTGCTATGTCTTTTTAATTTTTCTCGAAGCTGAGGAGATAAGGCCCATTCACAATACTAATAGCAACCTGCTTCACTCTCAACTATAACATAAATAGTCATCTCAGCTACAAAGCACCTTACATTCATAGCAACATTCCAGTTGATGTCTGCCCTAGTTGCTGCATGCTCTATGTGTGTGTGTTTCTGGATGGACATACAATTTGCCACTGTATGAATTGCAGGACCTGGGCTGGACCAACACACAAGCTGCCATTATGTCTGTGGCCATTAACCTAGGACTGAAAAGGTCCATCTTTACAATGTTTTTAATTATATGATTCTATGATTTATTATGAGATAACCTTGCTGTGGCCTTCACAAAACCTGTTTGGGGCATCTTCTAAGACATCCAACACGTCTTCCCTCTCCCTGGGCATGTTGCTTTTGCTTTAACATTCACAGCTCTCAGCTCACATCTGTTTCCTATCAGTGCTGTGCATGTGTTCATTCCAGTGGGATTTATCTTAAATAGTGAGGAGATTCAGTTTGACTTCTTTTTCTTGAACAATAATACAAGAAAGCAATGGCTGAAAGTAAAGGTATGAATCCAACTGGCAATTGCTATTTCTTCCTACTTTGTATATAGAACTGCACACAAAGGTTGTAGGACTATGCAGTGGAGTTTCCTGACTTTGGGAAATAATCCTTTCTATGTATTTCATATGCATAGACAGCGAGAGGGCCAGATCCCAAGGGCTTTATGCTAGGGGTAAAGATAAAAAAAATTGTTCATTGGAAACTGTCACCCTAATGTACACAGGAATAGAAATGATGAGTTTTCTGTACTCTCTGCTGATGTGTGCACAGATATTTTTATCACAAATACAGAAATTGAAGAAGGTCTGTATAGTTTCCTTACTCTCTTCTACAGAAGGGTTTTGTGATTGTTCCCAGCATTGAGAGACATAGTGAGCATGTTTTTTTTTTGTTTGTTTGTTTGTTTGTTTTTTTTGTGGGCATGTCAACTTATGGCATGCTTATAGTATCATTTTTAAATACAGAAAATGACAGATGAGAGTCAAATGGAAAGTTATTCTGGATTCCTATCAGTAGCCCTATAACCAAGCAATTCAAAATGAAAAATTAATCACAAGCCACTGCATTAAGAAACTTCTCTACTCAGTAGTGGGCACAGCATGAACATATGGACATAAACATAAATATTTAGAAGGCAGTTTGACAGCATGACTATTCCACCTTGTGGAATACATATTGGTATCATTTTATTCGTTACATCCCAATGAAGGGGGTGAAAGGGAAAAAGAGAGGCCTCTTAGAAGATGTTGCTGTTTGCAGAATCAGCTCCTATATCCTTGTTGGATATCTGAATTCTTTTGTAATACATAGTATTTTCTACCACTATAAACATCTTTAGAGAAGTAGATTCTAAAATCCAGGTTTCATAAGAAAAAAGAGTTTTATACAAAGAAATATTTTTATCTCTCTTCTTCCTAGTGAGACAATGCCGAGAGAGGTAAGACACAAGAATGGCCATGGGTTTCATTCCATTCAGAATCATTATCTTAAAGCAAGGTGGAATTTTTGATACTTGGTAAAAACCAACATTAGAATGTCTTGCTACTATTGTACCTATGGACATATCTTGACCAGCAAGTCAGTCTAGCAGCTTGCAGAATCCAGCACTAAGAATATAAGTAATAAGGTCTTTTTCTCTGCCAGCAACCTGCATAGCATGTTCCAGAAGAGCTAGTTAAGAGAGACGTTCTTCTGGTCATTTTGATATTGATTAATCTGAATTCTGCAACAAGTGTGTGCAATATCTTCAGTAATAGAGTCTTAGCATCAAGTTATGGTGGGTATCATGGTTTGAATGAGAATACCACCCTCATGTGCCTATAGTTACATGGTCACCAGAGAGTGGCACTACTTGAAAGGATTAGGAGGTATGGCCTTGTTGTAGGAAGTGTGTCACTAGGGGATGGAGTGGGCTTTGAGGTTTCAAAAAGCCCACTCCAAACCCAGAGCTCTTTCTTCCTGCAGATCTGGACGTAGAACTCTTAGGTACTTCTCAAATACCATGTATGCCTGTGTGCTACCATTCTCCTGGCCATGATATTAAGGGAATAAACATCTGAAACTGTAAGTAAGCCTCAATTAAACACTTTCTTTCATAAAAGTTGCTGTGGTCATGGTGTCTCTTCACAGTGATAGAACACTGACTAAGACAGTGGACAACTAAGGGCAGCAATGATAGCTTGTATTGTTTTAGGTGCCTCTTAGGTTATGCTGGGTTGTAACTCAGAAGGAAGTGACTCATGCCTCACACTGAGCTATGTATTTAATGTGCTAAGTCTTCTAAGTGTGACGCTGTGTGTTATGAGGTACCCTGTTGCGGAAATTATAAAAAAATGAACCCACCCCGCAAAGTTTCCTGTTGCACCACATTCTTGAGCCAGTATTGACCAGCATCACCACATCCCGGTGGGCTCTTATTATTCTCTCCCAGCTATTAAAAATATCTTCCTTACATGCAACTCTTTACATACCCCCACAATCATTCATCTAATGCCTTAATATGACTCTTAAGGCTTAATTATCTAATCAGGTTTATATAATAATAAGATCACAATTACAAGATGCCAATACAATAATTTCAAAACCAAATAATAAAGACAATATTCTTTTTTTTTTCAAGACAGCATTTCTCTGTGTAGCCCTGGCTGTCCTGGAACTCACTCTGTAGACCAGGCTGGCCTCAAACTCAGAAATCTGCAGGCCTCTGCCTCCCAAGTGCTGAGATTAAAGGTGTGCGCCCAGCTAAAGACAATATTCTTACCCAATTAATCTACTTTATAAAAACTTTTGCTTGGTTGTATAACCACGTGGGGTCTGACTCGTCCTCATCGTCTGCCTCCATGATCATCTCCTCTCTCCTCCTGCTCCTCCAACTCTCGCTCCACCTCTCTATTCCTGTCCAATCACAGGCCTATCACTGCCCTAATGTGATTGGACAGAGAAAATGCTGCAGCAGTACCTCTACCTAAAATTCCCTTAAAATTACATGTTTATTAATCAACTAACAGATAAATGAGGTTTCTTGAAATTTCATCATCTATAATTTAAAATTAACTCACATCCTACCAACAGCTCTGTGGATTGGTTTTTAGGCCTGCTCAACAGGTTAGAATTCATGCCTGATTCTGTGAGCATGGTTAAAACCTATCCCTAGGAAAGGAACATCCTATGGAAGAGCACATTGATGCTTTTCTAAATGGTCATGCTGCCAAACTGCCTTGTAAATATTTACAGTTATACTCCGTATGTTCATGTTGTACCTGCTATTGAGCAGAGAAGTTTCCTAATGCAGTAGGTAGTGATTCATGATGAATCACTGTGCAAAGTGCTGAGAACAAGTCACTGTACATGCTCACCCATGGATGGAACATTTGTGTCTGTATATCACCCCTGCTCGAGGCCCAGGAAGTATCATGGAAGACTACTCCACAAGATCAAGCCGCTTACACATTCTATCATGAAAGCCCAACAACAGTGGCACACACGTTTGATCCCAGCTCTGGTAAGGCAGAGGCAGGAGGCTCTCTGAGTTTGAGGTCAGCCTGCTCTACAGAGTAAGGTCGAGAGCAGTCAGAGATACACAGAGAAACCCTGTCTTGAAAAACCAGATAGATAGATAGATAGATAGATAGATAGATAGATAGATAGATAGAGTGGATGGATGGATGGATGGATGGATGGATGGATGGATGGATGGATGGATGAAATAGATGGGTGGATGTATGGATGGATGAATGGATGGAATAGATAGATGGATGGATGAATGGATGGAATAGATAGATAGATAGATAGATAGATAGATAGATAGATAGATAGAAGGAAGGAAAGAAAGAAAGAAAGGAGAGAGAAGAAGGAAGGAAGGAAGGAAGGAAGGAAGGAAGGAAGGAAGGAAGGAAGGAAGGAAGGAGGACTCTATTATGGAGTGAGGCAGCATTCTTAGGCTTCACCTCTAACTAAGGAGCTATTGATAGTTGATGACTGCTAGGAAAGAGATTGTCACTTTTCTTTGGGGAAGTGTGGCCACTAATAAGGTGTGCATGCTTCATTGGATGACTCTATTATTATCCAAATAAGGGCAGCACTTATTTTTTACTCTGTTAAAAAACAACAGACAAAAACCAAATAAATATTAACAAAATAAATATACATTTTATAAAAGAAAGTCATGGGTCTGAGTTTGGGGACATGTGTCTTTAAATTCCAGCACCCAGGAGGAAGAGACAAGTATATATCTGTGACTCTGTGAGTTTGAGGCCAGACTGGAACCTGAGAATTCCAGGCCAACCAGGGTTCCATAGTGAGACCCTATCTCAATAACAACACTAACAAACAAACAAATGAACAAAAACCAGAAGGCATGAGAAAAGGAGAGGATGTGACATGGCAGTCCTGAGGGGAATTTGGGGAAGTATAGGATGTGATCAAGACATACTGTATATGTAATATTCAATGACTAAAACTATCTAAAAAAATAAAGATACTTCCTATAGATGTCTATGACGAGCCGTAAGTTCTGTGAGGAAATGTTCACTTATTATGTTTGTGGCTACATATTTAGTGCTGAAAACTTTTTTGATAAAAAGAATAATTGAATGAATATTTGTAGTTGTAGCTATTGGGATAACTTGGGGCTGAGCTGCCAGCTACTGAGATAAAGACTTATCTGAGTTAGAATTATGAGCTTGTATGTCAGCTCAAGAAAAGACCCATGATGGCAAAAGAAGTAGATGAACAGGATCTGTCTTAGTCTGAGTTTCTATTCCTGCACAAACATCATGACCAAGAAGCAAATTGAGAGGAAAGGGTTTATTCAGCTTACACTTCCACATTGCTGTTCATCACCAAAGGAAGTCAGGACTGGAACTCAAGCAGGTCAGGAATCAAGAGCTGATGCAGAGGCCATAGAGGGATGTTCCTTATTGGCTTGCTTCCCCTGGTTTGCTCAGTTTGCTTTCTTAAAGAACCCAAGACTACCAGTTGAGAGATGGCACACTCACAAGGGGCCTTCTCCCATAGATCACTAATTGAGAAAATGCCTTACAGCTGGATCTCATGGAGGCATTTCCTCACCTGAAGCTCCTTTCTCTGTGATAACTCCAGCCTGTGTCAAGTTGATACAAAACCAGCCAGTACAGGATCCCAAGGACCTCTTCTTATTTTTCCTTCTCTAGTTATGCAATTAGATATGAATCTAGTCCTTTTGAAGTAAGTCAGAAGGCTAAGCAGGGATTAGTTTAGTAAATATGGAGATAGATGATAAATGAGAGAGAGAGAGAGAGAGAGAGAGAGAGAGAGAGAGAGAGAGAGAGAGAGTCAAGAGTCAGATTACCCATACGACCTCATTCTAAAATTATAAAACCTTAAGGGCAAGGGGTTGGTTAGAAATTATACTTTTCCTTTAATAAAATTAGTGAACACAGAGAGCTAGTTTGAATACTAAGTTTGAGATGAACCTTGCATGACAAGTGATGCTACCAAGTGCCCTTATTTGAAGAATGCCTCTTAAACTATTCTGATCCTGAGAACACTCAAGTAACAGTGTGTCTGTTTGCCTGTATCAAAGGATTATATGACTTTGGGTTCTGTAATCTCATTAGCCAACTGGTTGTACATTATAGTGTATCCCAATACCGTTTAATGCTAACATGAAAATAATTTTTTTCCATCTAGTTTTGTGGAGATACTTTCTGTGTTGATAGGTATTTTATTAATTCCATGTACATAGTACCCATCACTGGAATGAAAGATCCAGTAGACTGAGGGAATGCTTTATTATCTCAGCATTCACAACAGTATCCTACACTTGGTAGGTTCTTCATACATATTTGAGGATGACGCAAACAGAAAAATAATACTTCAGGCAAAATCAGGGATGTCGAACAGACTAAAAGCTTTTGTGATATAGTACTCTACAGAAGGTACCCAATCTCTAAACATACATGTGGACCAGAGGAACAAGAAATAATAATAAGAAAGCTTATTGGTCTTGTTTCAGAGAACATATGGGAGACAACCAAAACTCCCACAAGATACTCCCCAGAGCATTTCTGTAGACAGTAGCCTGTGGCTTCTGAAGACAGAAGAACTTGGGTAACACAAATCATATCTTGTCCTTGGTCAAGTTACCCAAGAAAACATCTTAGGTCAAGTATTTTCTACCCAACTCCTTAAGATGTCCCATTCAGTGCCTGTAATTGTTACAGAAAATAAGAAAGTGAGAAAAACTCAAAATAGTTGCGCTAAATTTCCTGAAGATATGTGAACAGTCTATCACTTCAAATAGGGCACCCATGACAAACTGTAGCAATAACCGGGACTTCATTCAAGTCCACATTAGTGAACTGGTGAGTTTATTGAGGTTACTTATATGATTCTAGGTGAGTGGTTACTTATTATAAGAACATGGAAAACTCAAAGATGAAAAGAACAACCTAGCATGAGTGACAGCTTGTAGAAAGCTCTATCCTTCTCCCTTTTTGCACACTTTGCAGGCAGCAAGGCTGGTCAGAGAGTCTCTTCTCAGAACAATTGCTATTGCTTCTCGAGCACTGAGGAAAGTCTCTGTACATTTTAGAAGCTTTCTGAGTCTTATGTGGTTTGGTGTGTGTTTCATTACTTCCTGGGTCTTATGAGCCTGCCTGTTCCCTCCAGCAGAGAAGGATTCAATTTAAAAGATATAGCTATATAACATAGAAAGTATAATAATGTTCTCCTGAGCCAAAGCAAAACAACAAACTGTCAAGATGACAATGTGGTGCCTTGAAATTTTTAATGAAATATGGAAATAAGTAAACTAAAAAAATTCCCAGATTTTTATTATATACAACTAGAATATTTGTATGTATTTATAACATTAGCTTATTTGTGATAGAGAAAAAATCAAGTTTACTATATTAAAAAAATTTTAGACAGATAATAAACAAATATCCTCATTAGTAGACTGAGTATTGAGACATCCAGACCACATCAAGATCACCAAAAAACTTGAGTTTCAAAACATCTCTGGTTTCATTACAAACTTTACAGACTTCTCCATGTACATTGTACAGAGAGAGAGAGAGAGAGAGAGAGAGAGAGAGAGAGAGAGAGAGAGA
>JADRCC010215436.1:0-11416 GCA_019843855.1 Hylomyscus alleni
AAAAAAAAAAAAAAAAAAAAAAAAAAAAAAAAAAAAAAACCATAAAATATCTTTTCTGCTGTTGGGATTATAATGACGTTGCTTCTTTCTGACTCAAACTCCCTTCAATGCACACTCCATTCTTCTTTATGTATTTATGATAAAATCCATCATTCCTCTGTTGTTGAACGCAGAGATTCCAACTGAGTAGGACCCTGAGGTTCCATTTAGGGATTACTAAGTCAACAAATCTAGCACCAACTAGAAACACAAACAGAAGGTTTACCTACTCCACATGAAGAAAAGAACATGGTCCCTCCCAACAGCCTTTCTTTAACTCTATGTAAAGATGCAATTCAGATCACGATCGGGAAGAATCAAGTTTGGAAAGTGAACCTAATACTTTGTGATGGTCTCTAGCACAATTTTGGGGCAAGGGCATTGCAAATTTGTGTTCTAAAGTACAGGTGGGACTTACAACCTCAACTCACCAATTCCCATGGGGATTAGAGATAAAGGCAGAAAAGAAAATCCATTCAATTGTATAATGCATTCCTTTTCTGCAGCAAGCTTGTCTCAAACATATCTATGAGAATCAAAACTAGTCAGTCTCTTATGTAGCCCACTCTTACAAACCTTAATCTCCAATGTCTCTCAAAAGTAATGATTTAAAGGTAAGCAATTAATAGCATAGCTGTTTAGACTTGAAAAACTCAAAGAACTGCCAGACTCAAGTTAACTAAAGCATTAAAGCTGTCCTAGCACATAGACACCCTATTACAGACCCTTACCTCCAGTCATGGCTCCTAATCAATATTTAATGCCAAATACACATTTAAATATGTTAGGGATTAAAGGAGGAATTGATATTTTATATATACATATATACACATATATATATATGTGTGTGTGTATATGTATATATATACATATATATACATATATATATGTACATATATATATATATATATATATATATATATATCCCCTCCATGTTTTCAGCCAAATGAGTATTAGAAACAGAATTAAAAATCAAAACGTTAGTACTTCACTGGTAAAGCTATATCACAATCAAAGAGTGGCTTTCTCTGTCTCCACAATATCACACAATCCTTAGACTTGGGGTGACCCTCCCAAAGGAAGATATAAAAATAGATAAATAAAACAAAACAAACAGAAAAGCCCCCAAAACCCACTTCCCTGGACAGCAGCATGGACGGTGACTCTGCAAGGCAGTTAAGACGTTCTTCAGACCTGCCTCTGGAAGGCAGACCTGGGTCTCAGCCAAGTGTGATGACCACGTCAAAACAGGAGCTGAGTTGTGTGTCTGCACACCAAAGCTGGGGAGTTGCAGAAGAGACGGGGGTGTAGGACATGTGTGTAATGACCCAATCCCTTATGTCCCAATTAAAGAATGCAATCTTTTTCTAATGGGAGAAGTGAGAGGTAGACGGGGCAGAGGGAGATATCCCAAAAATGACTCCTTGCTTGAAAAAAGATCAGAGTAATGGGGACATAAAACAGATCGTTGCCTCCATAAGTGGGGTTAGTCTGCACCCTTCACCTCCTCTAAGGGGGGGGGGTGAAGGTAGGGAATACATGTGTCTTACATTCAAGGTCGGGCCTGGAATTAATCCCTAGCTTCCAACCCAGGTTTCAAGAAGACCTCTTATAAGAAGAGAAAACAAAAGAAATATGTGACAAACTTCTAACCTCCTTGATGTTTAAAAAAAAAAAATGAGTAAAAATAAATTTACTGTAACTAAGAAATTTTTTTCAAACTTAAAAAATTGTTTTGATTTTGTGTAGTGGTACAGGAATTAATTCCAACACTGAGGAGGCAGAGGTTGGTAGGTCTCTGAAAGTTTAAAAAAAAAAAAAAGATGTCTATTATTAGATTCTGTTACTTGATCCTTCCTGTATCAGGTCTGAGAAAATGAGGGTGGCATAAGGCCACAGAGGCTCAGTCCAAACCCAACTAACACCCAGATACATTTCCTCATTGAGTCTGATCTACTTAACAAAAAAAACTAGGAAAAGAAATTCCAAGAGACTCAAAATATTCACCTAAGGCATCTCACTAATCCATATTCCTCCCAAACTGCTCGAGTGCAAAGAATAATACTCAGACCAAGAAAGACCATTTAAAAAAAAACAAAACAAAACCTTGCTTCTTTCATCTGTCCACTGTAGAGTTCTGAGTGTCTCTTGGCTCAGCACTCTACGTAAGACCTAATGGTAGTGGTGTCTCAGAGGGCATTCCCAAACGAAAGCCCCCAAGGTGGAATCTTAACTATGGACATCATCTGAGACCTTGAAAATGAAAAGTTATTTATCAGTTGGAAATCTAAGTATTTTTTTTTTTAAAAAACTTTACTTCTGAATAGTCATTCGAGGTTCTTGTTAGCTTCCTTAGTTTAGTTACCCAATAGCAGATCTTCTACTGAAGGGGACAAAGAGAAATCCTTACCTCAGTGGGCCTTAGAGTACCCAAACTATCTAGCCTCACATGAGGAAACAGACAAGCAAAAGGAGAGAGACCTCCCAATTAAGGAAAAAAAAAAAAAAAACAGGTTAGAGATCTCATCTTCCTATGTGTAATTCAAGGGCAATCCTGTTCTTCCTGCCCTCACTGTAAACCACTGACCTTCTTGGGGATTACAGGCCTCTCTGGGCCAATCTAAGGATCCCTCCCTCACAGAGCTTATGAGAACCCAGTAGCATCCCCACGCTCTACTTGTAATCATTTATTCTCTCCAGGATAACTGAATGCCCAGGACCAGAAACAGAAGATAAAGGACATCGAGAGTCTCTCCGCCCCAAAGAAAAGTCTCTCCCAGGATGCTGAAGAACCATTCTCACCCGAGACTGCAGGGTGTGCACACGAGATGGACTTAGCCTGTTAAGAAAAGGGCTTTGTTATTAAATACATAAGCCAAAGGACTCAGGTAAGTTTTCAGCATTTAAAGATTTATAGCAGCAGCAGAAAACAGGATGTCTGGGAATCACAGTGCTAGGGAGGTAGGGTGAGAACATGGGAACACGAGCACGAAGGAACACCATTTAAAACTCAGTACCCTTTACTTTTACTCATAGCTCTTGGCAGAAACTTAGCATATAACTTTTAAGATAATTTAAGCGTCAGCGTTTTAATCTATATAAAACAGGGGAAAGCAATTTGCTTACTCAAGTGCCTCTTAACAACTCCATGAGATCACAACACCCTTTACAAGTGCGATTGATGGGTGGTATAAGATACGCAGGAGGGGATCATAGGGGACCTCATCGGGTTAGGAAAAGGCCTTTTAGCCTCATATTTAATGAGAGAAACACACACGTATACGTACACACACACGCACACACAAACATCAGTGATTTCAGTCCACAGTAGCTGGGACACACAACAGAAGAATACTTCTGATGCCTTATTCCTTCAGGGGGGGCAGAAGGGCCCTGAGGTTCTAACCTAAGATCCTGATGTTAGAGAAAGGTGCTTCTATTTGATAACAGCTACTGCCTAGCTGCTTCCACCCCCAATCCAAGACAGCAGCTCTCTAAAATAAACCAAATCTCTCACTTCTCCCCCTCACCCACCAATTCACCTGTAACAGAAAAAAAAAAAAATGTGCAGACCTCCACAGAAATTAAGCTCTGTTCAGCCACTCAGAGCTGAATAGGCTCTCCTACCCTCAAGATTCCTTCGGGTGGGGCAGCAGGAACTTCATCTCTCTGGTTCAATGGAACAACTAACAGTGGTTGTGAAAAGTGCTGTTTTGTACCTGTTACTTTGCCTTCTACGTGAAGGAGAAACTATCTCAGACCAGCCTTTTCTCTCTTGTGCTATTATGATTGTTTCCAAATTATTTAACCAATCTCTCCATAATCGTGAGCCAGAAAGTTACCACCCCTGAGAAGGAATTTAAAAAAAAAAAAAAAAAACAAAAAGGGTTACAATGCAAGCGCGGGGTTCCTTCCAAATTATGCTCTAGGAACTGCAAGCAGACTCATACCACTCCCCAGGCACCAAAAAAAGCATCTCCCAGCCATACATCCACAAAGCAGAGGTAGCTGGGGCAATCGGGAGAGTCAAAGACATTAGTTTCCCATCAACCTGAAATTTTTGTTTACAAGATACTGAAAATAAATTAGTAAACATTGTTGTTTACAGAAATAGAAATATTTTCTGTTTCCAAAGGCCTCTCTTCATCCAAGTCTGGATATTTCCAAGACTGCCACCCTGGACACCCTCTCCAAAGTCCGCCCTGGCCAATGGGTGAGACACCAGAGTCATTTGGGACTGGGAGATCCTCAAACATCTCAGAATTAAGTTTTACATCTCTGGTGCGATGGAGGGAAGAATCTTCAGTACGCTGGACAGTTCATCCCTTCTCACTGGTTCCTGCGGCTGTTTTGAAGACAAGGTTCATTTCAGATGTTTGTGTGTTGCAAGACTTCCTGCTATCTTCTGGCTCCCAGTCCCTCTCCAGAGTCCGACAAGTTAGTCTGGACCCATCCCCAGTGCGGAGCAACCAGTCTGTGCCTTGGTCTAATGACCCTGGAAAATAGGAATGGACATAGAGAAGGCAAGGACAACGGCCTGGGGGGCAGCGGGGGGTGGGGGTTGTGCTTGAGGGAAAGATAGACAGCAAGACAGTCCTACAGGCAAGCAGTGAAGCTGGTCTCCTGGCCAGAAGAGGAGCCGGAGTCGGAACCAGAGCTTTCCACCATGGCTGGGGGTGGTGGCTCAGGGCGGGGAGTGCGACGACGACCCCGGTACTCGATCATGTCGGGATGGTAAGTTGGATGGCGACGGGCATGCTTGGTCAGGTGGTCGCTCCGGGAGAACTGCTTGGGGCACAGCGGGCAGGAGAAGCGCTTCTCCCCGGTGTGCGTCCTGTAGTGGCGGGCCAGCTCGTCAGAACGCGTAAACTTCTTGTCGCAGTCGAGCCAATCACAGGAGAAGGGGCGTTCCCCCGTGTGGGTGCGCTGGTGTGACTTGAGGTGCGACGACTTGTAATAGGCCTTGTTGCAGCCATGGAAGGAGCACTGATGTCGCTTGGATGCGGGCGTAATAGGCCTTCTGCGGTACGTCGGGCCCGCTGCTGCCGCAGGGCGGGCCCCTGGGGGCCCCTCGGGCACTTCTCCGCCGTCATCCGGCTCCTCTGGGGCCTCGGGTGCATCCAGGATAGCAGAATCGCTGCAGGAGCTCTCGGCGTCGGAGAGCTCATCCTCTACGAAGGCCCGGGTAGGCTCAGGGCCCCCCGGAGGGCTAGAGCTCCAGGTCGGCTCGAAGGAGCTCGTTGAGGCACGCGGAGCTTCTTCGGGGTCCTCCCTGGAGCTTTCCCGGGCGCCACAGCTCAAATCAGCCAAAGCGCTCGCAGCCAGCAGGTGGGGCGCGCCCTCGCCTTCTCCGGGGCTCGGGGCGGGGACCTGGAGGACCGGGGGTATCCACAGCACCCCCCGTGACCCGGTACCCTTCCCCGCCGACTCCCGAGACACGGCACCCACCTCGGAGACAGCCGCTGCGCTCGCGCCTTCGGGGTCCGTTGCGCGCCGGTGCAGCACGGCGCGGGTGGACATAGACACCAGGCACTCGGCAGCGAAGTAGTCCAGGCAAGCCACGGCGGCCGACATGCTGGCGGCGCCCGGTTGCGGGCGAGCGCCGTCCGAGCGCGGCCAGCCGCGGGCCGGAGAGTCCCCGGGAGCGTCCGTCCCGCCGCTTGGAGCCGGACGAGCTGGAAGCCGGTGCGCGCCGCTCGCCGCCCGCAGCCGCTGCTGCCGGAGCCAAGTCCGCCCCGCCTGACGCGCCCTGACGCACTGAAGCCTGCGGGGGTGGCGGGGACCCGCCCCGGCCCGAGGACACCCCTGGATCGCGCTGCCGCGCGGGCTAAGGCATTCCCAGCAGCCTGAGAAATTATCTTGTCTGCGCTTTCTCTCCGCTGCTGGCGAGCCAGGTAATTTCAATGCGCGCAAGTCCCGGATCGCAACTTCTGGGCAGCCTGCCGGCCTCGCCCCCCTCGCCCCTGGTTGCTGGCCAGCTGGGTGTCCGGCAGAGTCCTAGAAACTTTTTTTTTTTCCCTTTAAGGGGGAGGAGGGAGCGGCGGAAAAAAAAAGCGGCGCTAATACCTGACTTGTCTTTCGCTTCGCAAACGATCGCTGGCGAAGTGGGCTGCGATTGCGTTTGACTCGCGTCCACCGCTCACAGCTCAAATGGAAAATAGCCCCAAGTCTTCATCCAAAAGAAAACGGGGGCGAAACAAAGTTTTCTCATTTAGCAGTTCGGCTGTTAATGCAGGATCGGCAGCCGTGTCGCCAATAGATCACCGCGTAGCCATTAATTAATAGCGCTTTGAATCAGAAACGGTTTTAACGCTGGCGAGAGCAAAGAATCCTCCCGGATTGAAATAGAAACTTAAAATCCTTGGAGTAACGATTTAACTATTCAAGCAACGAAAGAAAAAAAAACCGCACGTTTAAACTGCATTAACCTGTCAACAGGCACACAAACAAATTTCCACGCTGAAATATAAATTACAGACTAGCAGCGAGATAAACACATTAAAATGGACTCCCACAATTTTAATAATAGAAAGTCACGTTTCCAATTAGGCAACCTCTTCTATTTCTCTTTTGACAAAAAATTAAAAATAAGAATATACAGCAAAATGCTATAGAATGCTCATTCAGTGGTTGAGGGTTCTTAGGGGCTTTTTCTTTTTTATAATCAAATAGGAATGATTTCTTTCACATGCCTTCATTGCTTTATTTGCTCTCCCCCCTTTTAAGTTTTTTTTAAATTAAAAAACCCCACGGAAGATAAACAGGATAATTTCTAAATGTAGTGCTACCACAGGCTTTACTTTTATGCTATTAAGTTATGTGCATTTTATTTGCAATGCTTCAGTATTTTTTTTCCTTTGGAAAATTAAAATGATGCACATGCTTCAAGAATAACATATGTCCATATACTCAATGACTAGAATAATCAAATATGATATTTTTTGTCGTATTTGCTTCAGATTTGTAAATGTATATTAAGTATCCAGAGAGGGTAGAATGTCATTTCCCTCGTTTCTCCAGCACTATTCATTTTCTCCCTCGCTAATCAGTACCATAAAGGGTCGATAGATTCTTCTGACGTTTGCTACGCTTTATCGCGCAGCTAACTAAGTATGTAAATAGACACATGTATCTTTGTTAGTGTATTTTAAATTTATTAAAATAACAGTGTTACTGTGCTGCACGGGTCATTTTGCAGCTTGCTTCTCCCAGCATGATTTTTTATGTTGATACCTGTAGAACTGATCATCCATTTCAGCGGTTTTAAAATAATATTGGCAGCTGTATTATTTTTAAAGAGACCCAATTCTAAAACTGATAATTTTGTTAAGGTACTTGTCTCAAATTTTCGGATGCTGCAGCAATCCATACATGAAAATTCTATCAGAATGATTTAGTACATGTTTTTCTTTTAAATTTATGATTTAGAAAAACGTGTGGAGATATTTTTAAATGATGAAAGAATATAATACAAGTGTACCTGTCTGGTATAATTGATAAATGTTATTATTTTGTCATATCTGTTTCAGATCTTCTTTTTAAATTTTAGCTATTCATCATTTCTTATGAAATTCAAGTTCCCTTTGCATGCCTCTCTGGCTGCACTCTCCAGCCTTTCCCCCAAAGGCAAACACTATCATGAATTTGGTATGCAACTTTGTAATTTAGGCTGCAGACTCTCAACTGCATAGGAATCTATATGGAGGTACTGCTTTTTAAAAATGTATACACATGGTTTTAGACTGTATATACTATTCTTCAACTTGTTTCTTCCTTCTTGGTATTTTGTTGTTGTTGTTTTCCCCTCCTAATCATGTTGGTAAATATAAATGCAGTTCACTCACCTTAACTGTTACATTGTAGATCCATACATATGAATGTGTCCTATTTTATTCATGTCCTACTGATGGATGTTGGAGTTGCTGCCAACATTTTGGCCCTGCTGGTGCAGGTTTCTTTTGCACACATGTAAGAATTTCTCCAGTATGTACCCAGATGATGACTGCTAGGCAGCACTCATGTTTTGAGCCTTACTAGAAACTGCCAAAGACTCTCCAATTTGCACACCCATCAGCAGCAGACGAGATGTCCTGTTTCTCTAACATGATGCTCAACCCATTCTAGAGTCAGACTTATTTCTGCCAGTTGGACACCCAGTATCTTGTTATTTTATTTGAATTTCCCTCACTGCTGGTGAGGCTGGGCATTTTTCCATGTACTTATTGGCTGCGGAAGTTTCAGAGTCTGTGATTTGCTTCTCCTCAGCCTTTGTCACTTTTCCAGTAGGCTATGTATGCTTTATATCTTTCATCCCTTGGATTTATGGTGTTTCATGTGTATATACATTGAACACATTGTCCCAATCTATAGCTTGTCTTCTTAACTTTTGATGTTGCCTGTGTTATAGAAAGCATAAAATGTTGTTATAGTCATATAAACCCCCTCAAAAAAAAATCCACAATTAGAAAGCAGTTCTTGTTGTCTCTGTATCATAAAAGAAACAACCCACACCTGATGCATGAAGATGATGTTTAAGTCTTTCTCTCTGATGTTTCCTGTCCACATGTGGAAAGCTGGGTGTAAAGCAGGAATTGATTTCACTCTCTCTCCCCCACCAAGGATAGCCTGCTGTGACCTGATTTACTGAACAGTCATCATGTCCCTATTAATGTGTGATGCCACCAGGATTGTAAATTAAATTTCCATATATTCATGGAAATGTTCCTAGTTTGTCCTTTTCCATGGACCAAACCAATTCTGAGCCAAAGGCACACTCTTAATTACCATGCCTTGATAATAAGCCTTAATTATGACAGCTTGGCAATAACTCTTAATGTACAGGAGGGCTTGTCCCTCTTTGTTCCTTTTACAACCGCACTAACCATTTTTACACTTCACTCCTGTACTAACTTTAGCAGCAACTCATCAAATTCTAAAGAAAAACTTTTTTTTTGATATTTTGCTGAGTTAAATTTATAATTTATTGTGAGGAGCTGTGACATCTTTATAAAGCCAAATGATATTACTCTGATTTTTCAAGCACCCTTCAATAACATGTTATAATTTGTTTGCAAAATACCTCTGCCTCTGTGTTAGATCCCCCTCCTCCTGTGTCCCTCACAGCTTTTGTTGTGACAGTGGGATAATTTTTCTATTAAAAATGTAATTTGTTGATTGTTGCTTTTGAAAGGGCTAATGATATTGTTTAAAAGGCAAACATTCTCATTAGTTGATTTTTATATAGCTTTAGTATTTTTCACATAAATTATCATATTATCTGAAAATAACACCCTTGATACCTTTTCTCCCTTAATCTCACTGCATGATCTGGGACCTCCAGGGCAGTCAGTGTTAATAAGCTTACTTGCTTCCTTTCTGTCTCATTGAGAATATGACTAGTGTCCATCCTTGCTTATTCTGTTCTCTGTGCATTTTTGAATAGAAATCCTTTATCAGGCTGGAGTAGTTTCTTCTATCCCAGTGGTGTTTAAAGTAGGAATATTTTGAAAAACACCTGAGATGGATACTGAAATTGTATTTATGCTTTTCCTTTGACTGCTGAGGTGGTTATAGATTTTGTTGTTAGTATGTTAATGCAACAGTTCACACTGGTCGATTTTCTAATGTGAACCTGTTGAGTTGCTAAGATAAAACAGTGCCTTGCCATTATAGTTTTAATACGCTACTTCAGGAAATCTATATTTTTAAAATTTTAGCAATGTATTCATTCATATATGCAATGTATTCATTCATATATGCAGGCTTAGGAATCCCCTTTTTATGCTGTCCTTGATCACTGTTTGATCAGACTTATATTACTGTTGCAAAAATGTATTTGGAAATTTTTCTTTCATTTTCTACTTTCTTTGAAAGTTTGTTTCTGATATTAATTCCTTGGGTGTTTAGTAAGGCTATCATATTTTGAAATTTTAATGCACTTTCTCTAATCCACAAAACCATTTTGGTGATTCAGATTTCTCTTAAATAGATATATTTAAGCCTACAAAATTTCAAACTTTGACTTATCTCCTTTTAACATACTATAGTATCTGCTGGCACACTCCATTTTATTCCATTTATGTATATATACATAGTATATATATATATATATATATAAATATATGTAAATATATATACTTGTGAATTCTTTTTCTTCCTTAACAAAGGTTTATTTTATATATTTTTACAAACTTACTTTCTGTGATCCTTTCAAATGGGCACCTTTGGCTGATTATGTCTGTTTCTTTCGATATACAGACGCATGTTTACTTTCTGTGTTTGTTTTTCTTAATCCCTGACACTTGTGTTGAGTGTAACACTTCGTTGCGATTTCTCAAACATTCGTTTTCCAGAGGAACACCCCTCCTGGGTTTCTCTGCTATCAGGTCCCTTGAGTGTGTCTGCAGCCAGTGTTTACTGTGTGAACTCTTGGGATTTGGCTCCTGGAAGCATGATTGAGGAATATTTGAAATAAAAAGCATAATAAGGATAATTTCTCAATGCGACGTATACAGTGGCCTTGAAATAAGAGTCACTAGAATAGTCTCACTAGCCCATTCAGAGACTCCCAGGATCGTCACACAGATGTCTGGAAGGCCATCGCGACATCCCCTTTGGCCTAAGTGATTCAGTGCAGGGGAAGGAGAAGAATTCAATAAATACACACAGAATAGATGAATGATTACCAATCTCAAAGACAGCTTTGCTGAGAACTCTGCAAACGGGGGTGTTCCTGGCTCAGCCTCCCCCCCCGCCCCCGTTTTGTCAAAAGCTGCTCGTTCCTATTCTATACAATTACCTTTTCCTTTCCCACTTTTGCTTTCTTCCCTCCCCAGCCTCTTTTGTCCTTTCTTCTTTACAGCATAATTTGAGTCAATATTAAATAATGGACTAATAGCTTTAATTTAAAAAAGAAATCCTTCTATCTCTTTCAGTGTAGCAACTACCATAACTATATTGCCTTTCAGAGTTTCTCAAGCCTGAATGTATTCTTGCCACCAATTCCTCACCCTTGTATAATGCTAAAGTCACTGCAGCATTTAGCTCTTGTTTCTACAGAGACTGTTCTTGTTAAGATAACACAGATGCCTCTCACTGTCTCTGTACTCAGCCCCCTGAGCAGAATGCTTAAGCCTGGCAAACTTGGCTATGGATATTTTACCACCATAAAACTTTCCTTTCTTAGAAAAGGAAGAAGAACAACACGGGTCCTCTCGTTGCTAAATCCAGCCATGGAGTAACTAGAATCCACAGAGCAGTTGAGCAACCCTGAAGCATTCTCTTCTCTTGGCTTCTTCTGTGATTTGACATTCTTCAAGGCTTTCTTCATTTCTTGGTTCTTTGACAGCTTATGTCTTAATTGCTCATCCCCCCCCCC
>JADRCC010215500.1:0-10342 GCA_019843855.1 Hylomyscus alleni
AAAGAAAAGAAAAGAAAAGAAAAGAAAAGAAAAGAAAAGAAAAGAAAAGAAAAGAAAGACTTTCAAAGAGAAGCAATTGACGCAGAGTGTACCCCAGCTCCTTGGCTTCTGAGTGCCTTATTTGCCTGGAAAATATACATAGTCCCTTACATGATGTAACCTGTTCCAAGTCTGTTTCTCACAAATAGGGTTTGGCCAGGGAGTCAGAGAACGAGAATATCCTTCAGTCATAATAACACAAAGCATGGCAAATGTGATCTTGGCAAGAGACAGATCTGAAGCTTATAATCTTAAACTAAAAGCCAGATAAGCATGGAGGAAAAGAGTGTTCCCCCAACATCGTAAGACAATTCTCTCTGGCTCGTCGGAACTCCTTACTCTAAATAATGCTGAACATCTGTCATTCGAAAGTCAGCATGAAGAGAAACAGGTGATGATCCCTTCCCTTCTAGACACTGTTTGGATGAGTGTTCATGTCTTGACTGGAAATTTAATATATATAGGCTTTTCTCTCAGGCATATAATCCCTTCATTTACATAGAATATGTCATTAGTCAGCTGCCCTAGCCAGGAGTAGACAGCAAGGAAAGGGTTGATTTGATAGAGTGGTCACTCCTTCATTCACTTTGTCTTAGTCTATTCTCTGTTTCAATAACCCAATGCCAGAGACAAGATAATTTATAAAGAATAGCTCTATTTGGCTTATGATTCTGGAAAGCGAAGAGTCCAAGAGATAGAACTCGCCACTGCCCTGTATTTGGAGAGGACATTTGTCCTGAGTACACTGTCACACAGCAAGGCGCTTCACCAGGCAAGGCAGAACAAGACTACCAGGTCAAGTTCCCTCTTATCTTTATGAAGCCACTAATGTCATCATGGGCCCTACTGTTGTGACTCGGGTCATCCCGGCCTCCTCATACAGATCCCACCTCATAGGCATATGAATCGGGGGAGTGAGTTTGTATGTGGTGATCCTGGGGGAACACATCAAACACTATCACTATATTTAACAATTACTTAATGCCCAAACAAAAGGCAAACCCAAAAAACAGAATCAAACACAAAGAACCCATCAACCTTGCATTCCAACTGAGAAGAGGAATGAGTGGAGAGATGAAATACAATTAAAAGAGGGGTACATGTCCTAGTCACCATGAATCATGGTCACACAGAAAGAGTGACTGATCAAATACTGAACGGAAAGAAGAGAATTTCCTATAGAATCTGCATGAGATTGTAAACTGTGGGATGGTAGACTTGATGCAAAAGTCAATACAGGGACTGGAGAGATGGCTTAGCAGTTAAAAACATGTACTACTCTTATAGAAGACCTGAGTTTGGTTCCCAGTGCCCCTACTGGGAGACTTACCATTACTTGTAACTTCAGCTCTAAGGCATCCAACACTCTCTTCTGACCACCATGAACATATGAACTCATGCACATATACCCATAGACATATGCACATATACAATTAATTATGTAATTAAAAATAAAAATTTTAAATGATCAAAGCCAAGTTTTTATGGGATGGCTCATAGGTATAGAAACCCAAAAGGAGAAAAAAAGTTGGCTGAGAAACCTGGACCAGAGATTTAGGAAAAGAACATTATCAATGCCATCAGGAGCTAAGTCCATGGAAGCCTTGCTGGTTAAGATGAAGATGAAGATGAGGATGAAGATGAAGATGAAGATGAGGATGGCTTCTGCTATTATGAAGCTGTAACACAACTGGCAAGAAATATAATTTGATAAATTTCTTGCAAGCATCTCTCTGGTTGAACATGGGGACAGTACACAAGGTACAACAGGATTGTGAAACTCAACAAATAATGTCCCAAGCATGATAGTGTTTGTCCTGGCACAATGGCCCTGGGAAAGATGAAGAAAGGATGAAGAAGAGCTTCCAGCATTCAGTATTAGATGTGAGGATGAAGGTTGTCAGAAATGAGAGGAAGAATTTTGGCAAAAGGATCTTTGGCAAGAATGAGATCAACCTCATTGACACTGGCACTGTACTGACCTATGGCAAGGAAAGCTTTGGAGAGGTACACAGTCCACAGTGGCACAGTCTGACTCCAGGTGCCACTACCAACAGGTGTTACAGCTCTTGCACAGCTATGAGAGAAGAGCTTTGTAGACCTAAAGCACTACTGATCTGGCGCTTAATACTCTCTTCCTGCCTCTCTGGAGGAGCACTGTTACTTTTTGCAGCCACACCACATCAGGCTTCTATTTGTCTTATTGGTTTCTGTGGGAAACAGGTGTAACCAGAGCAAGTTCCTGCCAGAATGATGTGGAAATGTGAGAAGAAGCCCCAACAGAGGAGCCCCTGAGAGTCACTAGAAGATGAGTCGAAGGGCATGTCTGCTCTGTATGATTCTGGTTATGAACGTGGCTTTGTATCATTTGTATGAGATTGGGGAATACAGAGGGAGTTACAGAGGAAGAGAAATGTGTGTTTATTTAATAGGCATTGCCTGGGTACCCAGCATGGACAGGTACTGTGCTGGGCAAGTACAGTCTCTACCTCTTGATCTTGCTGGCCTCTACTGGAAAAAAAAAAAAAAAAACTCAAAGGATTCCCAGAATCAAAACACAAATCTTAAATATCATGTTATGCTTTGGATTTCAGATGCCCACAAAGTGCAAGAACATAATTGCCATCCAGGCTGCATCAATGGAAGACGGTAGAAACTTGGGCAGATGGAGCTCCGTTATACAAAGCTGGGTGCTAAGGGCATGTATTCGAAGAGGGTATTGGTGATTTTCTTTGCCTCTCTTTGTTTCCCAGCTACCATGAAGTCATCAGCTTTTGCTCTGCTACATACTTCCCTGTCCCCAAAATGAACTTCCTTGACACAGATCCAAAATAAGAGGACCAGGCACCTATCATTTAAACCATGAGGCAAAATTATCAGCTGTCCGTTTAAAATATTCCTCTTGGGTATTGTGTTTCAGCAACAGAAAGCTAACTAACATAGACAACTGGCAGAGAGAAGTAGAAATATGGCTGTGACTGTATCTGATGAGGTTTTCCAGTAAAGAAATGGGGAAGAGATGCAAGTCTAGGACACTTGAAACAATGATGGATGGGTGATGTTAATAGGATAGACCAGGATGTGATAAGAATGTAGGGAGCAGAAGGAAAGCTCATGAGGTTTCAGGTAGAAATGAAGACACTCCTGGGACTTAGTGTCTGTATGCTGTCCACGCCCTGCGGATTTATATGAGGCTCTGTTGAAAGGTGGTAGACTGGCTTATCTGGCAGAGGAAATCTCAAGACAGCATATCCAGATTTTGGCATGATTATGACTGGCTAATTTTAGTCAGATTTACAGTGAGAATTGAGAGCAAAAAGATCTGAGATTTGCCCAGTATTTTATATAGTTTGGAGAAGAAATAGAACTATTTTGCGTTTTGAATGGGTGTGTTTATCAAGCATATAAAAAGCAAGTTAACATAATATGTGGCAATAAAAAGAAATAGAAGATAGATAGATAGATAGATAGATAGATAGATAGATAGATAGACAGACAGACAGATAGATGCTAGATGGATGAATGATAGGCAAACGTTATCAAATTGGACACTCATACAGAGCCTCTAGCAGAGACTGACTAGTGTTGTTGAGCCAGCAGCTAGAAGACTGAGCTTTCCCTCCATGACTGAACTTCCTATATTTTTCTTTCCCACCAAAGGAGCTTTTAGATAAAGGGGTAAACAATAGTTACCATCTCTGTTGGAGACAGCTCATCATCTAGCTCTTCTCAAAGACACAATGATTTTACTTTGTAGCTATTTCGGTATTGTCTTCCTCCTCTGTCACAAAGTTTGGGAGCAAACCATCTCCAGACAAGAGGCCTTGGAGGATATTTGATATAAACATGCTTGGGTCTGAAATGGGGAAAGGAGCCAATTCTTCCGAAGCCTAGGATGGAGAAAGCCCTGATGGGGTGGTTTGTTCTAGCAACAGACCTTAGCATCACCCTTGCCATGATGGTCTTGCAGGCATGCTACACAAGTTTGTCCCCAGGTCATGGAGGTCTCCATTCAAATCTCAAAGCAAAGCCTGAGAGGCACAGCGGAATGCAGAATGACTAGCAAGTGGCCTCATGTCGTCCCTAAGAAGGTATTGTGTGAGGCTTTGAGTTGCAGTAGGGATGTCAGAACTGTGGCAGGACTGCTGAAGGAGGCCATCAGGGCAGCAAGCAGAACCAGCCAAAGAGAAACCATATGAGCCACAGCCAGCAGTGTCACCGGATGGGGCTGCTGGAACCTTTGCAGCACAGCTTGCAGAGAGTGGCAGGGTTTGCCCTGCTTTGAATATGCGTTGCTTTGGTTCAATCTTTTCTTTGTAATTCTTTTAGAGTGGGAATTTCAACTCTCTCTTATTATATTTTTTTAAGTATACCTTTTAAAATATATTTCTGTTTTCACAGGCTCTCAGGTAAGGATTTACCTTGATTCCCAGGGAAGACTTGTAACTTGGGATTGTGAGCAAAGCTGGAACCCTTTAGACTCTGGAGATTCTCATACACAAACCAAATGAATTTTGTATTGTACATGGACATTAACCTCTGGGTACCAGGAAAAAAAGAGAACATGGTGACTTTTATCTGCACTGATCACCAAAGACAATTCAGTAAAGGCTGGGCACAACCAGTTACTGGCACTGGGGGATGGAAATGTTAGGAAGCAGGGACCGCTGTGAAGGAGGAGGGCACTCGACAGGTGTCCTGTGAGTTCATACACTTCCTGTTCCTTTCCATGGTTTGTCATGAGGCACAAAACTTTTGCTCTTGCGAACAACAATCCTTGCCTTGGGCATTCTGCTGTGCCATAGACACAGAATAAGAACCATGAACGGACACAGATGAAACCTCCAAGACCATGAGCTAAATAAAGCTATCCTTTTCAAAGCTCGGTAACAGGGAGCTGACAAACTCACGGGGCAAGTACTGTAAAGAGAAGGGGGGTAAATAATGCACATCGCTCTGGGGGGAAAACTTCATCAGTCTTAAATCCAAGTTCTAAGGCAGCTCCCTCGTAGCCCCATACCTATCCAAAAGTATAGAATGTACTATTTACCACAGAGGGCAGAATCCATGCAAGGAAACATTCAAGGGAAACTCCAACCCCCCCTTATCACATCTACACTGCTAAACTCGCAAGATCTGCTCAACAAATATGTCCTTAATGAAACTAACAACTTGAAAGGGAAAGAAAAACATCCCTCCATTTGCTGGAACATTACAGACAAAATGACAGCAAGTTTCACTGAAAGGTAATCACGTGTAAGTGCTCCAATAAAATTCAAATTGGGGTTTTATATACAATCAAATGAAAGTCGTTATGACTGAACACCCAAGAAGCCTCACAGGCATGTAGAGAGGAGTACGAGAGGACATGATGATTGAGCCAGTATTGACTAACAAGCTGAACCTCATTGAACTCCAAAGCCTTATGCACAGCCATCTGATGCTGTAGTTTTCACCATATCCAATCCACTGCCTTCACTTCAATCTGCCCCCATTCAGCAAGTCTGACTCACACAAGCTCAGGGGCATACCACACCGCGGCAAGCATTGTACTCTCTGTTGCATAGCAACTTTTTAAAGTGTATAAGTGTGTACTTGTGTGTGTGCATGAGAGAGAGGAGAGAGGGAAGAGGAGAGGAAGGGCAAGGGGGAGGGAGAGGAAGATGGGAGGGGGGCTACAGGTATCCACAGAGGCCAGAGAGGTACTAGATTACCTGTATCTGAAACTATGCTGGGACCTAAAATTAGGTCTCCTGGAACAAGAAAAGTGCTCTTAACTGCAACCCTCTCTCCAGCTCCTGATACCCAGCCAGGGAGGCAGACGTGACTGTTAGAAGCTGAGTCCATCCTGCCTTCTCTTTGTAAAAGCTTTTGACTCGCTCCAGGCAATCTTTCCTCCTCTTGTGTGGCTTAGACACTACTTACAGCATTAACATCATGGCTGCCTTCAAAGGGGTCATTGGACCTAATCTGTCAATCAGTACATCTCCACCTTCTATCCATGGCAGCTGGTTTAGAGATAAACCTATGGGACATAAGCGTGGACTTCCAATATGAACTACTGAGGAAAAGGTAGGTAGACTTCTTTTCCCTGAGGTTCACAAAGATGGCAGGTCTGAAGTCATCAATATCCATATTAGTAAAACCCAGCTGATGATAAGCATAATACACAGAGGGCAAGTTTACAGAAGCTTATGACTTAATCAAACCAATATATTAAATTATATAGTATGTAATTATATATAAATTGTATATTATGTATAAATTATATGTGCAAATTAAATATATAAATTAACTAAATCTTGTTACAGCTTATATTTGAAATGTCTCCTAAGGTTTAGTCCTAGCTAGTGAGAGGTGGTATTTCCTTTAGGAGGTGAGGCCTGGCAGACAGAAGTGGGCGAGTAGAAGCTCAGTAGGTAAAGAGCTTGCTGTTGCTTAAGCAGAAGGGACCTGAATTCGAATCTTCAGAACCCACAGAAAACAATTCGAGGTAGTCTGTGTCTATCATCTTGGTACTTGTACAGTGAGATGGGAGAGAGAAATAGGAGAATCATTAGAATCTCACAGGCCAGCAAAATAGCAGCATATAGCAGCAGCCCACAGTAGAGAGTCTTGTCTCAAACAACACATAATTGTCTCAAACAAGACAGAAGGCAAGGTCTAGAAACCAAGATTGTCTTCTGACCTATACTCAACAAGAATACACAAAAACACACTGGAACATACACACACAGAGGAATGCAACACAGGAATATTATACACAGGATCACATTCACACACAAAAATGCACACACTTAGGAGCACACACACACACACACATACACACACAAGGTCATATACAAAAGAATGGAACACAGGACCACATACATATACACACAGGAACACATATACAAAAATAGATATATACTTAGACAGACAGACAGACAGGTAGATAGATAATAAGAAAGAAAGAAGGAAAGAGAGAAAGAGAGAGAGAGTAAGAAAGAGAGAAAGAAACATATGTGGGTAGGTAGGTAGATACGTAGACATGTCAATTTGTAGACCAACAGATGGACAGATGGACAGACAGAGATAGGTAGGTAGGTAGAAAGGTAGATATATAGGTAGACAGATAGATAGATGATAGATGGAAATGCAGTCCCCCTGGGGTGTGTCCTTAAAGAGGATATTAAGCTCCCTCCCATTCCCCCATCCCTTACTCTTCTCCCACCCCCTTTCCCCCCTCTCCTTTCTTCTTGCTAGTTGTAAAATGATGTTCTACTCACAAATGATGTTCTATCTCACCTTAGACTCAAAACACCAGTATTAAGTAGCCACAGACCAAAACTTCTAAAAATATAGCTCACCAGAAACCTTTTCTCTTTAGTACCTGACTTTTCTCAGACATTTTGTCACAGCATTGGAAAACTGATGAACACAAACCACTCAGGTATGAACCAGTTGCAGTTGGGGAATTTAAATTGTAAATAAGAGTCTGCAAAGAGACACAAGGAACAATAAAAAACAAATTCCAGGCCAAGGAGGATTTGCAGTCAACCATCAATCAAAAACACAGAATGCTGTCTAGTCTTGAATCTCAGACAGAAAATAAAATATTAACCTCACTAAACTCACATAGAACATTTGGGCCATACAACATTGATTAAATATTAACTGAATTTGGGTTTGGAGATTTAGCTCAGTGATAGAGCACCTGTCTAGCAAGTTTAAGGTCCTAGGTTCAGTCCTTATTTTGGAAGAAATATAAAAACTGAATTTAAAAGTCTTTTGTATTTAATCTGACAATTCTCTGTCAAGAAAAGTAGCAGACTGGCTTTCTGAACATTATTTGGCCACAGTTCACTGTGTACTGTGAAGTCTTGGCCATCCATCATCCTTCCTTCTTACTACACATCTTAAAAAAGAGAAATGTGTCGGGCGGTGGTGGCGCACACCTTTAATCCCAGCACTTGGGAGGCAGAGGCAGGCAGATTTCTGAGTTCGAGGCCAGCCTGGTCTATGGAGTGAGTTCCAGGACAGCCAGGGCTACACAGAGAAACCCTGTCTCGAAAAAACAAACAAAAAAAAAGAGAGAGAGAGAGAGAAATGTTGGCAGAATCCCTTCCCTGGACATGTGACAGACACCTGCCCCTCCTCATAATGTTCTATTCACAAACCAAATTCTACAACAGTTCACTGTTTGTCTTAGATCCTTTCCTATTGCTGTGACAAAACACAAAATTTGTAAAAGGAAGTGTTTATTGGGCTTCTGGTTTCATTGAGTTAGAGTCCAAGATGAACGTACAATGGCAAGAACAGCAGAGAGCTCACATTCGATTTGCACAAAAAACACACTGGGCTTGGCAGAAGCCTTTAAAAGTCAAAGCCCACTCTCAGTGACACACTTCCTCATCTTCCCCAAACAGTTGCACTTACTGGAAACCAAGTATTTATAGATATGGGCTATGAGGGCCATTCTCCTTCAAACCACCACATTGAAGAACCAATGGCTTCATTGAGTTTCTTATATAGCATGGGTGAGGGTTACTGAAAAGAACAAGAATGATCCCCAAACCAGCTACACTAGTAAGCTTTCATCAAGCATGAAAATCCCCCCCACCCCCTGTAGCTCATAGCTCTGCAAATGGAGTTATGGACCAACTCCCCCTCTAGATTTCTCCAGTCTGCTCACTCTAGTCCATTCAGACATTCTAAGATGGCAGAATGGTCCACAAAATGGCTGGGGGCGGGGGCGCCGTGTGGAGTGGCTGGAGTACTAGGAGAGAGTCCAATGAGATCCTCAATCCTTTCTCTCACTAAATATCAATAGTCCACAAGCCCAGTCATGGTGAGATCTCACATGTAGGCACAGCTGATCTCAGGAAAATGGTGGCAAGATAGTACCTTGCAACAGGAGCCTCAGTAAGTACAATCAGCATCAAATGTGTCCGATTACTTACCAGGAGGGTATCCTGACTCTCTTAAACTCTGGGCATGCCTAGGTCTCCTGCTGTCTTTTTCCACCCCTGCCTTTGAGACTCATGCAACAATGTTGAGGGGCAGAAAACATGCCTTTACTTTTTGTTTTAAGATCAGGCAATCTCTTAGGGGAACTCTCAGCCAAATCCTCATACCCCAAAGCAAGACAAAGATCCACCTTATGTATGTCTTTAGTGTGTAAATGTCTTCTAGCTGCTCAAAATGGCCTACTGTCTGTAAAAGCTATATGTGGAATACATGGTGAGGCTTTAAAAGGTTCCCAGACTCCAGGTCTGTTAAGAAAACCACAAGAAACTCAAGAAGAAGGAAGACCAAAGCGTGGATACTTCAGTCCTTCTTTGAAGGAGGAACAAAATACCCATTGAAGGAATTGCAGAGACAAACTATGGAGCAGAAACTGAAAGAAGGACAATCCAGAGACTGCTCCACCTGAAAATCAAACCCAGATACTATTGTGGATGCCAGCAAATGCTGGCTGACAGGAGTCTGATATTGCTGTCTCCTGAGATTCTCTGCCAGTGCCCGACTAACACAGAAGTAGAGGCTCACAGCCAAACATTGGACTAAGTCCAGGATCCCCAATGAAGGAGCTAGAGAAAGGACACAAGGATCTGAAGGGTTTGCAATCCTTTAAGATGAACAACAATATGAACTAACTAGTACCCTCAGAGCTCCCAGGGATTAAACCACCAACCAAAGAGCACACACGGTGGAACTAATGACTCCAGCAGCATAAGTATAGCAGAGGATGGCCTAGTCAGTCATCAATGGAAGGAGAAGCCCTTGGTCCTGTGAAGGTTCTATGCCCCAGTGTAGGGGAGAGGGTGGGTTGGTGAGCAGGGGGAGGTGGGAGGGAACAGGGTTTGTTCTTTTTATTTTTTAGGAGGGGAAACCGGAAGAGGTGATATCATTTGAAATGTAGATAAAGAACATATCTAATAAGAAAAGAAAAAAGAAAAAAAAAAGAAAATGTTCTAACCATGGTGTGAACGGTAAGGAGAGGGCTGGATCTGGTTTAGGTGAGCTAGGGTGTCCAAACTCCTGTGTCCTAGAAATGACAAAACTCCTACCAGGCAAAACATAAAGGAACTTTGTTTATAAAAGGTGTTCTGGAAAAGCTGGGCTGAGGAATGGAGCTCAGTTGGTGAAATGCTTGCCCACCATGCACAAAGCCCTGAAGTGGGTAACAAGCATAGCATAGTGATACACTCCTACAATTTTAACATTTAGGAGGTGGATGCAGGAGGATCAGAAATTCAATGTCATCCTTTGTTACGTGGTAAGTTCAAGACTAACTTGTATACATGGCTTCCTGCCCCCC
>JADRCC010215535.1:0-11320 GCA_019843855.1 Hylomyscus alleni
TGTGTGTGTGTGTGTGTGTGTGTGTGTGTGTGTGTTTGTGTGTGTGTGTGTGTTTTATATCATTAAGGACTTTTCTTCTATCTCTAGTTGAATGAATGTCCCTTTTGCTGGTGACTTTACTTTGTTCTGTATTTTCATCATTCTAGATAGGCAATCCTTTTTGGGCAATACTTAAACTGATTTCCTTGTGCTGATAGCTATGCAAGATAAAAAATTCTTACGTATACATTTTAACTTTCAAAACTACTGGGAAAATTACCCCTACAAAGTATCTTCAAATTTTTCCCCATTCACTTTGTATCTGAGTGTGCGTGTCACCAGTTTTGCTAGATACTTGACAGTTTTGCTAATATGAGTGATATTTATCCCCATTCACTGACAATCTGTGAATCTCAGCACATGTCCATATATTTACTGAAAGTTTGCCAGTCTTCTGTGAATTTCCTGCACATATCCTCTAACTGATTTTTTGAGGTGATGATTCTTACCCCTGTGAAGAAATGTTAAATAAAAATGACCTTTGTGGAAGCAGATACAATGTGAAATTTAACAAAATCCTGATGGATTGTGGTGGGTAGAAAATGATGAGTGGCCCTCAACAATCAGGGAACTGAGGAACCCTAAGTCTACTTGTTGCACTGGGATTATTTAATAGTGACTGATCTGAAATGGGGCCACCCTGCACCAGGTGCAACCTGCCTAGAGCTACCCCACTGTTTAACCTTGGCTGATGTTTGATTTTTTTTTTCAAGATTCTGTGAGGCGCCCTAATTAGGGTTCCAAACATCTGGAGCTCAGGTCTGGCCTGTCCCTTGTAAACATGAGTGGTTGGATGGAGCAGGGGTAGAGGAAAATGAACTATCACTGTGCAGAGTTGCTTTTGCACCCTTAGAAGACGCAAACCACACAGTTAGATGTGTCCTTAATGTTTCTTTGTGATCTCTAAGATTTCTATGACCATTTTTCAGTCTTATTGAAATGCACCAACCTCAATTTTTTGAGTCAAGAGCAAGAATGTTATAATTTTACAAACAGGTAAGGCCCCATGCTCTTGAGACAAGCTGTGAACATAAGTGCTTAATGCCACAAAAACCACTACATCCTGTTTTGTCACCCTCCCAGTCCTCTTAAGTTCCCAGGGTCCAAGCAGTGTTGTTTAATGTGGCCTCAGCACTATTAACCATGCAGGACAACTCTTGGTCTGCTTTTGTGCAGATGTCAGAAAGATTTGAGACTGTTTTCTTTAGCGGAGCAGACAGCCCCATTTGGATTTCAAGCTGTTCCTCTCCAGCTGGGAAGGGAGCAGAAGATTGGATCAACTCCTGAGCCAATGTTGCAGCCCCTGGCAGGCGCCTCCTGCCCTGAAGAGACATCAGCTACATAACTTGCTGGGCAGTGTGTACTTTTCCTTTGCCAAAGGCCTCTTGAACTGACTGGGACATTTCCACAACACCTCGAATGCCTACAAACAGGACTCTTGGCTACAACTAGAGTGAACTGATGTCTCCAAATTATGCCATGCTTGGTTAAAAGCTTTAGCCAAATATGGAGGAACTGCACTTTCTTTTTTTCTTTTTGCTTTTTTTTTTTTTTTGCTTACATATGTATTTCTTTCTTTATTTGTTTTTTATTAGATATTTTCCTAATTTACATGTCATATGATATCTCCTTTCCCAGTTTCCCCTCCAAAAAGAAAAAGAAGAAAAAAGAAAAGAAAAAAAACAAAAACAAAATGAAAAACCCTGTTCCCTCCCTCTCCCCCTGCTCACCAATCCACCCTCTCCCATTTCCTGACCCTGGTATTCCCCTACACTGGGGCATAGAACCTTCACAGGGCCAAGGGCCTCTCCTCCCATTGATAACTGACTTGGCCATCCTCTGCTACATATGCTGCTGGAGCCATGAGTCCCACCATGTGTATACTTTGGTTGGTGGTTTAGTCCCTGGGAGCTCTGAGAGTACTAGTTAGTTCATATTGTCGTTCGTCCTAAGTGGCTGCAAACCCTTCAGCTCCTTGGGTCCTTTCTCTAGTTCCTTCATTGGGGACCCTGTGCTCAGTCCAATGGATGGCTGTGAGACTATACTTCTGTATTAGTCAGGCACTGTCAGAGCCTCTCAGGAGACAGCTATATCAGGCTCCTGTCAGCCAACACTTGCTGGCATCCACAATAGTGTCTGGGTTTGGTGATTGTATATGGGATGGATCCCCAGGTGGGGCAGTCTCTGGCTTGTCCTTCCT
This sequence comes from Hylomyscus alleni, assembly GCA_019843855.1. Taxonomy (NCBI): domain Eukaryota; kingdom Metazoa; phylum Chordata; class Mammalia; order Rodentia; family Muridae; genus Hylomyscus; species Hylomyscus alleni. Next base: position 2,240 of record JADRCC010215535.1, read on the forward strand.
TCAGTCTCAGCTCCATAGTTTGTCTCTGCAACTCCTTCCATGGGTATTTTGTTCCCCCTTTTAAGAAGGAACAAAGTATCGACCCTTTGGTCTTCCTTCTTCTTGAGTTTCTTGTGGTTTGTGGATTGTACTTTGTGTATTCCTACCTTCTGGGCTAATATCCAACTCATCAGAGAGTGCACTTTCTACATCTAAAGCATTGTTGTACTTCTTTTCTTAGGGACTGTACTATGTCACTTGCTTAAATCCTGTTGCTGAAATTTTAGCCTACCATAGAAATAATAATTGTTAAATGATGGCATATATTGCCTTGTGTTAAATAAAAATTGTTGCCTTTAAAACAAAACTGGATATTTAAATTTACACATAATATTTGTCTTTCACATTTATTTCTTGGGGATGAGTTTTTGTTATCCAGAAGAACAATTCTTTAGAGTTATTCTCTTGTTTTAATTTTTATTTTATTTTCCTGCCATTTGATTATCCAAAACTTTTTAGGTTGTCAAATCCATCCCTTTCATTTTACCTTTACAGGATTTGAAAACTACTTCTGCATTATTGCCTATTGTTGTTTGTCAGTGTGTATTTGTCTGAATTTAGGGATAGGAGTATTTTGGCTGTTATTATTGTTGTTGCTGTTTATATTATTTCAGAGTTTTACCTGTTTTCACAGAAGTCTGGTGTTTATGTGCAACATGGTAAAGTCCTCACTATCCACAGTATCTGAAGGATCACTAACATCAAACTCAACAGGATGGTGATGAAACAATAGAGAATGAAATAGGTTAAAGGCAGGGGTATGCAGGGTGCAGAGGGAGAAAGGAGAGATGTACACAGCAATTGGCTAGTTCCCAAGAAAATGGAGAGGCGTGTTGGCAGCCACAGCAGAAGTCAATGGATACAAGGAATACCAGCTGTTCCTAGGAGAATAAGTTAATCAACTAGTGGGCAGTGCATCTGGGTTCTGAACACCATGGTAAACATATTTTGTGACAGGAAAAGTAGCAGCAGAAGGATGCACATTGACAACAAGGACTTGAGCCATTTGAGATACTCTAACTTTGTAAACTCTCAAGTTAGGTAGGATATGACTTCCCAAAGGATAAAACGTGCAAATGACACTTACCTAGGGAAATTCAAGCATTCTCTGTAAATGGCATACCAAACAGTGCTTACACTGGAAAACTAGCAGCCATTCCTGGGTTCTCAGGATAATCTCTTTCATAAAGGACTAAAGAACTGATTGTGTATAGTTCCAGTCCAGCTTAGTTAGTTGGGTCTGGGTTAGTTGTGAGATCTCTATAAAGCCACATTGTCTCCTACCCAGAAAGCCAAAAATAAGGATTCGATGCAGGCATTTCCTCATGTTCATTGGATCTCACACCGGTTGTCAGGGTTTCACATTCTGGTTCTTACTGTTTGCTTTCCTTAACTCCTCTGGGGTTTTTTTTTTTTTACTTTGGCTTTTCATTTTGTCCTGTCACTTCTTATGTTATACTTACAAGAGATTTTGTCACAAGAGTTTCCTTTAACTACCAGCAATCTGCCCTTTCACCAAGATAAGAACATCAAATCACAATTTTTTGACATTGACGTTCCTTTGCACCAGCTTTTTCCTTAAAGCCTTTTAATCTTGTGCAAATTTGATGGGCTTCCATTTCACTTACTTCTTCCCCTTATTGGGGAATAGGGGAAGTCGAGTCTGGGATGGAGGCTCCGACTAAAAAGAAGCCATGTGGCTGGAGAGGTAGGTAAATATATAGTTGTAAAGACAAGAGGAATGCTTTGGCTTTCTAGAGTCCTAAGTAGTCTAAGCCAACTACTGTTTTCTCCTCTAAGGGACTTGCTATACTTTTAAGTAAAATGAGAACAATGGATTGTGGGGTGGATCTCTAAGGACCTACCACTTCCCATGATCTGACTTAGTCAGACACCCTGTGCTCTGAAGTCATGATTGTCCCAGAGTGTCTTATAGTGCTTTCTAGTATTTCATTGAGATATGAAGAACACTGCTTAACAGTGTCTTGACTTTGGGGTGGCTTTAAGAAGCTTGCCTCAGTATGAAGTCACAGACAGTGGTGGTTTTGTTTGTTTGAGGATACTAGAGTTCAGATCAAAGGCTCCACAGATGCAAGGCAAGTGCCTTCTGTCATTGAATTATGCCTGCAACCATCCAGTTTCAGCCCTTGTTTCTTTCCTGCTGCTACCAGGGGCTCTTAATACTGAATTTAAGTGATTTAAAGATAGTCACAGGGATTGCTATATCCAGTTTCTCCTTCCTTGCTTAGGAATCATTCTTTCTATAGTTTTAGCTTTGACATTCACTCTTGCTTCAGCACAACCATATCCCTCTAGTGTCTGAATACATCTCCTTCTCTCATGAGAAAGCCAAGGGTCACTGTACTCATCTGAGGAGTTGTAGGCACAAGTCATTTGTCTTTAGAGACTGCTCAGTTTTTGTTTCACTGATTCTACTAATTCAAATGCCAGAGACAATAGCTATCAAAAACATAGATAAACTTCTGTACATCAATCTGTGACATATCCTTTCACCTTAGAATCTACCTTCTTTGTCCCTTGCCAGTTATTTACTCCCACTTCTGTCTTTGTTCTCTTTTCTGACTAGTCCCTATTTTCTTCCTATCCCCTTCTAGACCTCCATCAGTCTGGCTTTAATTTTTCTAACTCTCTATCTCTCTTTCCCATTATTCCCATCATGGCCTCTTTATTACAATTTCTTTCTTCCTTTCCCAATTTCGTGAGATTGCTTCCTAGGCCACCAGTCTCTGCCACTATCTCATTATTCTTTGTCATTAAAGAAGCATAAACATTTCATCATCAGGGTATTAGGAAGGACTCTTTGAAATGCACTTTATAAAAGCATCTCACTTCTCCAAAGATTCTCAATCTCAGAGTCTAGATCAGTGGTCTTCAAAATTTGGAATTAGAGATAGAGAATGCAAGACAATCCACTGAGTGTGCAGGAAATATTATATTACAATTATAGTAAGAAAATTATATTAAGATTATGGTAAGAAGATACTAAGATTCTAAGGCTAGAGGTTTGTGGTTGAAAAGGAGTGGATGCAAGATAGCATGCTGAGGCCCCAAATTTCATTCAGAGTGAAGGAAGAGAAGAAGGAACGGTGGAAGGGAAGAGGATACTACTTGTCCTGGCTAATTGTATATCACCTTGACTGAAGTCATCAGAGAGGAGGGACCATCAATTAAGAAAATGCCTCCATAAAATCAGGTTGCAGGCAGGGCATTTTTCTTAATTAGTGATTGCTGTATAAGGACACAGTCAATTGTGAATAGAGCCATTACTAGGCTAGTGATCCTGACTTCTATAAGCAAACACGCTAAGCATGCCATAGGCAGCACCTTCTATGGTCTCTGCACCAACTCTTGCCTCCAGGTTACAGCCCTGCTTGAGTTCCTGTCCTGACTTCTTCTGAAGCTAAACAGTGATATAGAAGTGTAAACCAAATAAACCCTTTCCTCCTCAACTTGCTTTTGGTCCTGGGTTTTCAGCATGTTATATATTATATTTTATATGTTATATAGTATATACTATATATTATGTATTATGTGTTATGTGTTATGTGTTATATGTAATATATAATGTGTAACATATGGTATATGATATATGATACATAATATATAATCATGAAGACTCTTATCTTAAAACAATTCCTTATAGATATTATTTCACAATTTATTAAAGATTAAAGCAACTTTGCAATAATAATTACATTGTCTTGATTGTTTATTTTTACATAAAAATAAATCTTTGCTGGATATTTGTTTGTGAGGGACCATCTAGATGAATGGTCAGTGGAATACCCACTCTTCCTGACAGGTAGAATAAAAAGGAGAGAGCAATCTGAGTATTAAGACTGTGGAGACAATGTGACTGCCTACCTATTGCCTGTGCCTCCACACTCTCTCTACCATGAGAGACTATACCCTTGGAACTATAAGCCAAAATATGCCCTTCCATAAATTGCTGTTGTTAGGTATTTTGTTATAGTAATCAGACAAGTAAATAATCTGTGGAGCATCTTCAACTTTTTTTCAGAGTTGATAGATATTTTAATTTTATTATTGTTGATGCTGAGAAAGGCCATTTCACATAAATAGTACAAAGAAGTATGTGTACAGCCGTTTCAAAGATTCTTGGAAATAATATCCTAATCCTAAGCCAAAATTCAATTAATAACCTTTTATGAAACTAAAGTCAGTAACTTAAGCATGAATTCTAAAATCAAACATTCTGCTGTGATAAATCCATGGACACATGCTGAAGAATGATGATAAAATATTTAAAATCTTTGTTTCTTATAATTAAACCATTCTATAAGAGCAAACAACTTTGTATGTATATGAAAACACTGCAATTCATAACATAATACTAATATCGGCTGTGGGCTGAAGTGATTGAGACAGCCTCCATTGGCCCTGTGTGGCATGTTCAGGACCTAGTGCAAGTGTTGTGTGTTCAGAATCAAGACTGTAGTGAAGGTGTGTGATCCACAAAGGGGAGTGCTGCTAGTAACATCTCAGACTCATTATATATTTGATTCTGAATTAAAATGTTTTGGTCTTTATGTATCCATAAACCTTTTTCATTATTGTCAAACTTTCCCAATCCTCACATTCAGTTACAACCCACCATTCGAGAAGCTGTGGCATAGATCATACTTAAACTTCGGGGTAGGGTGGGGCAGTAAACAAGCAAAAGAACTCTGTGTAAGAAAAAAATAGCTATCACCAGAGTGTTTGTGCTTTCCATACAGAAGAGTAATATAGCCAAACTTGAAGCCTTACCTGACAACATCACATAAAGCAGCATAGAGAAGTTGAAATGAGATAGCAAACGTACTTTTTTAAGATTACAGTATCCAATTGTCATCAGAGAGGCTTATCCAGCTGCTGATGGAAATAGATGCTGAGACCCAGAGTCAAACACTGAGTGGAGCTTGAAGAATCCTGCAGAAGACAGGGAAAAAGGATTTTAGGATTGAGAGGGGTCGAGGACACCACAAGAAAACCCACAGAATCAAGTAACCTGGGCTCAGGCTCACGGAGACTTAACTGCCAACCAGGGGGCTTGCATAGGATTGACCTATGCCTTTTGTATATATGTTACAGTTGTGTATCTTAGACTTGTAGAATCCTATCAGTGAAAGCAGGGACTGCCTTTGACTCTTTTGTTGGCTCTTGGGATCCTTGCCCTCATACTGGGTTGCCTTGTCCAGCTTTAATATGAGGGGAGGTGCCTAGTCTTACTGCAACTTGATATGCCATGTTTGATTGATATCCCTAGGAGGCCTGCCCATTTTTTAATAGACATGAAGAAGGGGTACATGGAGGGGCAGAGGGGAGGAGGTCACTGGGACTGAAAGGAGAGAAGGGAGAGGAAACTGTGGTCAGAAAGTTAAAAAAAAAAAGAAAACCTATATGCCCATATGCATAAAATTACATATTCATTTATTTATTGAAATATTATAGAATTTCAAGTTTGGGAAAGTTGGATCCAGCACCCATGTTATAAATTGTAATTTGGAAAAGACTTTTGAGACAAAACTGGGAATATTCTTGTCGTGTTAAATATGAAGGTGCATAGAAGAAAGTATCTGAAAGGTTAAGAGATGTCCTAGGACTTCCTTCAAGTGATATAGCTGAGTCTCTGAACCAAGTATCTCATCCCCATGCTTCTTGTTCTTCCTACTATATCACATGGTTCTTAACCTATGCCCATAATCATCACAACTCCTTGCCTTGTCCACAGTGCTTGGACTACTATGAATGAAAGAGTACTTGGAGTGAAGAAAATGCGCTTAGACACAGACCAGATTCTTACAAATCAATCCCCTTTCTTCTTCTACCCCAGTGAGTAGTAGTAACTCATACTACTAGGACAGCATCATATCATTGTCTGCATTTTAAAATATTTCCTAATATTTTTGTCTGTTAAAGGCTAAATCAATGAACTTCATGCTTAAGGAAAGCCTGGTTTTCCTTTGTGGTGAGAAATTTGTGGAGGGATCATGTCATATCTTATAGCTCCAAGCAGATCTTTCTCTTTTTGCAGGCCACTCACTGTAGGGAATTCAGTGAAATGGACTTAAGAATGCATGGATGAAGTTACAGAATATGTGTCAGAGAAGTTGTTCAATATCTATTTCAGAGGGGGATTGTGTATTAATGGAAGTCTTCCAAGAATGTTCAACAAAATTAATTGCATAGCATCTCTCTTGCACACTAGTAAAAGTCAATGAGAAAATGTGCATCACTTTGCAGAAATTGGATTTACTGTCATCTTTTCAGAGGGGCTTTTATTTTAACAAATGTGGCACCTGTCCAATTATTTAATAACCTCTTCCACTTAAAAAACTTTACAGAGGTGGATATCCTAGGCTAGATTCTCTATTTCATTTTCCTCATTGTATAATGTGTGGTTCAAACCCACTAGACAAACATTTATGAAAGTGTTCAGGGAACTAAATAATGGTGCAGACACTGTAGGCAGTGCAAATATATTATGAGCACCAGGCCTCTCCTGGGTGAAGAGATGGTGGAGTGCTTACCTACTTGATAATGTAGATGGTTAGAGAAGTTTTAAATCACAGAACACAAGACCCCCTAAAGCAGAGAGATTTGTACAATACAGTATGGTGTGAAACAGTATAATATTGGTGTGTTTAAGAGACTCTTTAGGAAGATTGAGTTGGTAGGAGGAAAATAGGGTAGATTGAAATGAAAGACATAAAGAACAAATACCAGGTTCCTTGTTTGTTGGGTGGCATGTCCAAAACCTCAATGTCTGGGTTCGGATGCTAAATTTCTCTGAATGAGTCCACCTTATAGAACACACATATACATTCACCTGAACTAGTGACTTGGTGGAGCTTGGCTTCTATGTAGATGAATGTATCATGTTGTTACTCTTTGAATGCTCTGAAAAAGAGTGCTAGTTCCTTTCCCTTGCATTCCTCTAACCCCTTCAAAGCATTGTGTAGTTCCCACTGATCCCATTCAAAAGCATCCATCCTCAAGCCAAGTGGAATCCACATCAGTGAGTAGACTGGGAGGTAGCTTTTCTCTGTGGAACACTTAAACCTCCCAAAGATTTTCTGTGGTATCCAAGGAGAAAGAGCAACTCAAAGGTTCCTCCAAGGTCATCTATCTCTTACTCAATGAATTTTGTTGTAGAGTTGTTGAGTGAAAAACAGAGTTTGGAGCATCATGGGGATCTCTTTTCATATGAAACAGATTTTAAAGTTTGGTTCAGTGGGAAAAAGCAGCCAAGTACATTAGTCCTCTGTGATACTAGTGTGATCTGTGACCAGAGCAAGAACATACTGTGGAGTTACTATTTTATTTTTGAAAAAAAATCAAAAGAAATGCTCATTTCTTCAGCCTACAGGAAGATTAATGGATATGATTTATTATCATTCATATCAAGGAAATAATGGTTTCTGTCCCTGTGCATGTTTTTGCTCGTTCAAGTGATTGTAGGGACTTGGCATTCTCCTGCTTTGTTGGGTTCCCTCACAGAGCTGACACGAGTCAATGATTTCTGTCTCTTGCCCATGTTACTGGGACAAATGCCAATAAAGCTATGAACAAAGAAGGGAGCAATAGAGAAACATGCTATGGGGCATGGAATGGAGTAAGAGGTAACCAGGGTTCAAGAGCCAGGTTTCCCCAGAGAGAGACAAAATGAGAGCAAACAAAAGGAAGACACAGGTCGAAACAAGTTCCCCAGACAGCGCCTTTTTGCTATAAGAATGGAGCCTTAAGTTTCATAAAGCTCAATGAAGGGAAGAAGCCAGAAGTTAAACATGGTCTTTGTAATACAATTGAAGAATTATTAACCAAGCACAACGGAGAAAAAGCCACATACACGATGAGCAACATTTGTTGTTCTTAAAAACCTATTTAGGCACTCCGTGAACTAAAATATGTTCCCAAACCTGTCTAGCCACATAGATACTAATATTAATTCTCCCAAGCCACAGAGGTACCAAAAAGGACTCAGGAAAAAGCAGAGGAAGGCTTAGCAGTGGGAAGTCCCACAGAGGCTTAAAGTGCCTAACAAGGGCTGCTTTTTGAAGCATGTGACAGGGAGTTGAGTGACCTAGTAAAATTTATCATCAAAAAGGCAGGAGCTGTGGCTCCAATTACTTGTCCAGAATAATTTTACTTCTTCCTGAGTTTCATGCTTTAAATAAAATTTAAAGAAGATTGAGCTCCAATAACAAGAGGTTCTTCTGAGCTCCACTCCTATAAGGAAAAGGACCTTGATTCTTTCTTCCCCTATTTACAACCATATGAAAAGCCCCAAGCTTATAGTTGGACTTGCTCCATCACTACCTCCACGAAGTCTGCAAGATTGTTGACAGGAATCTGAACCAATCCTGAAATGTGTACATAGTATTCACAACAACCAAAAAATAATCCTCACTTCACAGACTCCCAAACCCCCCTACCACTAAACCGCTGCTGGTCCCACCAACATCTAGCCTCACAATGCTACCTGTCTGCCCATCAGGAATTTCAGGTCAATGGCAACCCTGAGATATGGAGCTCTGACAGCTGATCTCAACAGAGGTGATAGGTTTTTTTTTTTTTTCTGCCATGCTCCCAGGGTAGCCCTGAACCACTGACCTGGAGAAACTGCTGCCTTAACTTGCCACCTGCAGCCCAAGCCAGAGTGGCCCTTGGTCCTTAGTAGTGGAAAAAAACAGTTTGGAAGAAATATGACACAAACCAAACTCAGCCTGGGAACTTGGCACCAGTTTCCAAATTGGAAGTTCTCAAACATCGCTTGTCCCCTTCCTGAAGTGTTTACCTCATGAAAACACAGAGGGCATTTAAACAAACAGGACAGATGTTGAGGCAGAAGGCCACCTTAACAATAAATATAGTCTAAACTTTGCATCTTATGTGGGGAGACCAAGGCCCATTCTAGAAATGAGATTTAAATTCTGAGGAACGTTAAAAAACCCCTTTCCTTCATTATGATGGCCAGAGGAAAGTGTGACACAGTGTGAATGAGGGACAGAGAAAAAT
>JADRCC010215736.1:0-11457 GCA_019843855.1 Hylomyscus alleni
TCTCTCTCTCTCTCTCTCTCTCTCTCTCTCTCTCTCTCCCTCCTACAATAAGGCCAAGAACTATGGACTGCCTCATTTCATCTAGACTCGCCATGCTAGAGCAATGGATTAGGCCTTCCCCTAAAGAGCCAAGGCTAATCTCCTGCAGGAAAGCCTTCCAGTGTTTGCAGCCATGAGACCAGACCAAGGACTCTTACCCTCACGGAAACCACCGGGCACCCCTTTTCTCCCCGATCCTTTTTCCCTTTGGCCCTGGGGCTGACTGAGCTGCCCCTTGGAGACCCCACTTCATTCTCAGCTCTTTTGCGGTATCCAGCGTAGTCGTGCAATGCCCAAGAGCTAGAACCTGCCATCCTTGGCCTCCATGAGGCCCAGGGACCCCTGGACTGTTCCATCACACCCCCTCTGACTGGGATCCCGTGGCTTCCCACATCCAGACGCCCACCCCGGGGGCTTGGAGAGCACTAGTGGGACACGGGTCTCCCTCCCACCCCTTTATTTCCCCACCACCCGGTGCAGTATCCTACACCCACACACATCTATACCCCCCCCCACACACACACAGGAACACACATGCACCATATACACATTTTAAAATGTTTTTATTGATTCTTTGTGAATTTCACATCATGAACCCTAATCCCATTCATTTCCCCATTCCTTCACATCTGCCCTATGCCCTTGCAACCTCCCCTCCAAAATAAAATAAAATCTTGTTGTGGAAGTTGTAGTGTGTCACAGAGTCTCATACAGAATACCCTTTGTTCACACCTCTTTCCTTGAAAATGTTCATTGCAATGAATCATTGGTTTGTTTCCAGGACTCTGGCTTCTGCTATATTGTCTATACTGGAGTCTCATGAGAACTCCTCTCAGATATTTTATTGTTGTTCCATGTCATGGAGATCCTGCAGCTTTGGATCTGCAGGCAATGAGGGGTGTGGGTAGGAGGTGGGTTGGGAGATCTCTCCCTCACCCAAGACACCCGATGGCAGACAAGGGGTGAGGCTGGCTCATTATCTCCCCTGCTGGCAGGGTCAGCTCTACTATGCTGCCCAGGTGAAGGGTGGGGCCAGCTCAGATATCCACATGGTCTCTGGTGGCAGCCCAGACTGTGGACATCCACTTGGCCTTTGGAAGTAACACAGACATCAACACAGACCCCAGCAGCATCAGGACTCCAGACCTAGACATGGCCATGATGACAACCTAGGCTAGGACCTCACCATGGCCTCCTCGTATTTGCCTGTTCCTTGAAGTGGGAATTTCTGGTTTCATTGGAGACTCAGTTGTGTCATGTGATGTTTTTCTGGAAACTGTCTTATGAGAGGATGTTTTGCTGAAGCAGACACGTGGGAGGATGGTTTGCGGAGAACAGACACATGGTGTTTTTCTGGAAGTTGCCTGGTGAAGGGGCATGTGATGTTTTGCTGGAGCAGAGCTTGAGAGGCAGGTGATGTTTACAGAGTGTAAGTATAACCCAACAGACAGTGGATGGCACTCTGGCATTGGTTCATCTTGCCACTCTTTGCTGGTTATTGTTGGGCTTCACTGATGCTGATCTTTGCTGATGTCACCAGTGCATTGGTTCACCTTGCTTTCTTCACTGACCTTCACTTGTTGTGACTTTGTAGAGAGAAATTCACCAAGGAACTTCTGATCGTATTCTGGCTGCTTCTTGCCATTTCCACAGACTGGTACTGACCCACCGAGTCTCACAGTTTCTTCTGGATCTAGCTGCTGCTACTGATTCATGTTTGGTGTTTGCCAAATGGACTAGACTGCCACGGATGGTTTGTGTTTGGTGTTTGCTAAGTGGACTGCACTGCTGATAATGAAGATTGGAATCGCCCCAAAGAACTATTTCTAAGCATGTCCACAACCCCTGTTTCCTATCAACCTTTCTTTCCCCCTAGCTCTGGTGGTTGGTGGGCTAGAAGGGAAGTTGAAGTGTTAAAAAAATAATAATTAAAGTAGGTTTTGAGAAATCTAAGCCTACAGTTCCTCATTGCTGTTGAGTCTCTAGCTCCACCTTTTTCCACAATGTATGAAACCTTTGGCTTTTCTTTCTCTTTCATCTCTCCACTGAATACATCTTTTCCATCCTACCTTCACATAACCATCCATTGTATGGTGTCTGGGGCAGGCACTTGGGTATCTCCCTTCCAAGCTCCCCTGCTGGCATGGCCAGGATCATATGCACATATTTTTAAAAGCAAAAGGGTAGAACTCTGCTTCCAAACAAGATATAATATCATGGACCATTCATAGACTTCTGAAATAGACAACCAAATATAAAGTGTTCAAAATAGCTGCTTTCGTGTCCATGGACAACAGAGAATCTATGACAAACGGGAAGCAAGGAGGTGGAGTGTGCAGCTGTCTAGCCTAGCATCTCACGAGTTCCCAGTTTGCTTGTGAGGGAGCTGAGGTCAGTGATGCTCCAGGTAGAGAAAACAGAGCTCGGAGTCTGGGGAGATAAAGATGGCTCCAGTCTGCACATCAGGTTCAGTGCTGGAAAGGGCAGTTCTAAAATAGCTCTGGAGCTCTCTAGAACATGCTTGACTATCCAGTAGACTACCAACCAACACAGGTATCTGCAGAAACTATCTGAGACTGGAGGAAGACAAGATGACAGACAGCATGTGGCTCTCACAGAGGATTGACACTCTGTAGCACCTCCCCCCCCCCCCCCCCCGCCCCACATCAGAATATAAACCTGAACTAGAAATAACTGGATAGAGAGCTTTGAAAGGACTGGTTTCATTAATGAGGTATCATTGGTGATTGACTTAAATAATTCTATTGGGTAAATAGAAAGCAAGAGCAGAATGGTCAATTTTAATTTTTCCTTCATAAAAAGAAAATCTCAAAAATATTTACAGCAATCCAAAATGCTTTAGCATGTCAGCAAGGTAAAATTCACAATATCTGGTACCTAATTTAAAATTAGCAGGTATGAAAAGTAACAGGAAAGAGGATATAGAATAAGGATCAAAAGTATCTAAACAGGAAACTGATGATTGATTGAGATAACAAAATTAGCAGTGATCTTAAAGCAACTAATAAAGATATGAATAAATGTAACATATTTAAATTTAAGAAAGGATGTGTGTACATGTGTGTGTTGTGTGTATGCATACGTGCTTGTGGTTACCTGTGGAGGCCAGAGGAGAGCGTCAGGTTCCTTGGATTTACAGGCTATTGTGACCCTCTCAATGTGGTTGCTAGGAATCAATTCCTAGTCTTCTACAGAAGTAGCAAGCACTCTTAGCGTCCTGTGCCATCTCTCCAGCTCCTCTTCCATATATTATAAAATATAGGTTGAGATTTTTAAAAGATACCTTAAAAATAAAAAAAAAACCAACAAATTGAACTTCTGGGTAGGAAAATTACAGTGTGTCAGATTAAAGATATATTAGATGGATTAACACAGACTGGACATCACACACACAAAAAAAAAAAGATTAGTGAACTCAAAGGCTAAAAGCAAAGAAAGTGCTCGAAAGAAACAGAATATTTTAGTAGAAGGAACTTCAGTGAACTTTGAATACTTCAAGCAGCCTCAAATATATAAAGGTAGATCCCTGAAGGAAGAGGCAGGTAGAAAGCACATGCGGGTTCTATGCTGTGGAATTTAAAGAAGCTTTTGTGAGGTTGATGGCATATTCATGGACTGGTAAAGTAACCTTTATGCTGGACAGTTTTATACCAACTTGATACCAGCTAGAGTCATCTGAAAAGAGTGAATCTCGATTGAGAAAATGCTCCCATAAGATCTAGCCATAAGCAGACAAACCTGGAGGGCATTTTCTTAATTAGTGATTGATGGGGAGGGCTTAGCCCATTGTGGGTGGTGTCATTCCTGGGCTGACAGTCCTGGGTTCTATAAGAAACCCAGTAGGATGAGCAAGCCACGAGGAGTGAGCCAGTAAGGAGCACTCCTCCATAGCCTCTGCATCAGCTCTTGCCTCCAGGTTCCTGCCATGTTTGAGTTCCTGTCCTGACTTCCTTCAGTGATGAACTGTGTTATGGAAGTGTAAGCCAGCTGAGTGGACCCTTTCCTCCCCAGGTTGCTTCGATCATGGTGTTTCATCACAACAATAGGAACCCTAACTAAGACAACTTTTTTCCTTCCCAGGTCATAGTGGATCTTTCCAACATCCTCTGGAAAAGGCCCATACTTTGTAAGTCCACACATGTGAGAAAATGCTCTGGTGCCTTTGTTGTTGGTGCAGCAAGAATGATTCATTTGCAATTTCAGGGCATTTAAATGTACTGGAGCCTTCAGGAGACAAAGCTTCCAAAAATCCAGCTGGGGTTCACTTGGTGACCTCTTATTTAATACCTTCTTGAGACTGTTCAGGATCCCATGGCTGACCTCACAGCTCTTGGTTGATTAAGGCAATCCGCCATGCCAGGGTTGTAAGACATTTTGTTTTCACTGAGGCTCGATCATGAAAGCTGGGTTCAGGGCTTTACAATAGCTTGCCAGTCTATGCAACGGGGAACAAGGCCTTTTGTTTGTCCTTTAGGACCCCTTTCTCTCAGCTCTCCTGTTCATGTCTATCTTATTCCTAACATGTTCGTACAGTGCGGCCCCAAAATAAAGCCAACTTATCAGTAGGTAAATAATGGGCTATTTAGACATAATGAAGAAAGAAATGCTGGCATGTGCCAAATGGATGAACTTTGAAAATATTATGCTAAGTCAGGCACAAAAGGCCACATATCACATGGATCGATCTATATGAAATGTCTACAGTAGGCAACCTCATAGAGGTAGCAGCCAAATTAATGACTGCCATAGTCTGTGGGCAGGAGGGGAATAGGAATGACTGCTAATGGGTGCATGGTTTCCTTTAGAGACTGATGGAAATATTCTGAAATTATACAGTGATGATAGATGAACAACCTTATGAATATACTGAAAACGGCTAAATTGTACACTTCAAAAGGGTGAATTTTTTGCTATGTAAATTAGACTTCAATTTTTAAAAGTGGGGGAGAAAGATGGCAATTAATAAGATAGCATTTTGGAAAATCTAACTGAAAAAAAAAAGCTTTAAAAAAATCGAGATGGTCCTAGAAGCTTTAAAGAAATGGAATCAGTGATCAAAAACATTCTCTTATGAAATATGGAGCTGGAGGTCGTAGAGTGGAAAGCTGCAGTGATGTTGGTTAAGTTAGTCAAGAGATCTAACGAGCAGTTAGTTTAACTTTATGTTAGTTAACTAATATCGTTTACATTGTATTACATATTGGAAATGTGCTCAGCGTGGACTTTATGTGTGATAATTAGCTTAATTAATTAATTAATTTACTGTGTATATCAAACTATTAGACTGTATACTTTATTTTTATTTATATATTTTTTTCTGAGACAATATCTTTTTATATTTCCTAGGCTGACTTCAAACTTGTGATTCTCCTGCCTCAGCCTCCTGGGATTACAGATGTGTACTACTACACCCAAATTTCATTGTATACTTTGGATATGCAACAACCTCTGTGGAAATGTCCCTCCTGGAAAATTCCATGGAGAAGAAATGTCTACGACAGACTTTCAGAGGTTAGACATGCCAACCTCTTAACTAATGAGACTAGCGTAGCCCAGCCTGGGAACTACAGTGGAAGAAAGGAAATTCAGAGAGTCAGGTCAGTCATGCACATCAGCACAAAAACCATAAACAAGACCTTGGCCAAGCCAACTCAGTTATACAGAGCTGGGCAATGCACCATAACCAAGTTGGACGATGTCCTGCATTTTACTGCCAGGAAAATCTCTCCAATGAAGTTACCTTTAGATGATTTTTTATAGGTACTATTTCCTGCACACCTTGAATTTCATGAGCTAGAGAAAATTTTTGCTGTATGCCTCCATTTGGCTTCCGCAGACAATGATCTAAATTCAAGCAGTGAATCGGGTTAGTGACCACAGGTACATTGATAAGGGAGAGAAACCATGAAATAAGAACAGGAAGAGAGGGTTAGTGAGATGGCTCAGTGGGTAAGAGCACCAACTGCTCTTCCAAAGGTCCAGAGTTCAAATCCCAGCAACTACATGGTGGCTTACAATCATCCATAATGATATCTGATGCCCTCTTCTGGTGCGTCTGAAGACAGCGGCAGTGTACTTATTTACAATAATAAATAAATCTTTGGGCCAGAGTGAGTAGAGACTGAGTGAGCTGGGTCTACTGGAGCTAGGAGAGGTCCTAAAAAAAGGCGATTCCCAACAACCAGATGAGGCTCACAACAATCTGTACAACTACAGTGTGTACTCATATACATAAAATAAAAATAATAAATAAATCCTAAGAAAAAAGAAGAGGAAGAGATGCCTATAAGCCTAAAGTACATTATTATGAAGTAAGGTAACCAGATATGGTTGTGCACACTTGTAATCATAGCACTTGGAAAGCTGAAGCAGGACCATTACTATGAGATCAAAGCTAATTTGTATGATAGCAAGACCCTACTGCAAACAAATGGATACACAAGCAATGTTATAAACAAATGTATCAGGGAGCCTAGATGGCTATCCTGTCATAAAACCTTTAGAGATAAAAACATATGACTCACTTTATTGAATCCATATGGAGCAGGTACCAGCTCTTATCCATTATTGATTGGGGACTGCTCCTCTGGTTCCGAGATGAGTAGGTATTTGTGTCTAGTACTTTCTTTCTGGAACTTAGGAACCAGAGAGCGCTTGAAGATGGATGTGTGGGCACTGAGGGGGAAAAGCTAAGAAGTGAGGAGAGAGCCATAGTATGGAGACAGTAGGTGAGGGCGTGCGATGATGGAAAATATTATGGTCCTTTCGAAAGGAATCCCAGCTCTTCCTTCTATGCCCCTTTTGTATATGAGCAAAAGATGGGTCAATATTGGTCACGATATTGTAAGTCCCTCTGTTTTACCTGTACATATACATGACCCAGCAGTGCAGTTAGACTCCAAGAGTGTTTTGCACTAATGAGTTGGGGAACCTGAACCCAACTCTGAGACAGGCAGAGTAACAGTCTTATATTCCTTTATAAATTTCACCTTTCTTCATCTTTCCTTGTCTTCATCTTAGATAGCAAGCAAATCTTTAGGCTTTGAAGACAGAATCTAGTAAACATGTACATGTATGTTTGTATGTTACATAGATACGCTGGTAAATGAGGTGTTAACTATAGACTTGAGAGCAGTAGTAGTTTAAATATCTTTGGAAACTACTAGAGAATTAGTGATATTTGAGGCATATGGCACAAGCTCTTGGTTATTTCTCAAAGGGTAGAACGATTTTAGTGAGAAAGGAAGTCTTCTAAATGCTGAAGTTGCTTAGGATCTGTGCTCTGCAAACTTCCCATCTGTGCACGAGCTCTCTGCCCCCGGAAGCTTTAGTCCTGCCCACAGTCCTCCCACCTACCCGACTAAGTACTTCAGAAAAACTACACCGAGTCCAAAACCAGAAAGATGGAGAGAGAGCGTTCACAATCTGTTCAAGTACAACAGATGAGAACAGCTCAATCCTTCAGAAGTGCGGGGCAAAACCAAAGCTGCCATCTCCAACTAAGGGTTCGCATGGTCTGTATACAGATCTTAGTTCTTAGGGCTCCGCCATGGATTTTTTTTCATTGCAGCGTTTCTCAGATACAGCTTTATATTCTTTGTTCTTCCCTTTATTTTTTTTTAAACAATGTCCTGCTTCTACCTTGTAACTTCTGCAATTATAGGTATGTACCAACATTACCAGCTTTATGTAGTATTTGGGAAGGAAGTAGGACATCTGTGAACGGGAAACAGATACTCACCCATTGAACTACATCCCTAGCCTCCCTTCCTGCTTGCTTAGATAAAAGTGTTCCAGGGCCTGGGTAAATTGGAGATGTTCTGAAGAACTTATCAGGCAATTCCATTGTTATGTGGGCAATGTCAAATGTAGCTGTGCGGTCCTAGATGGTCGACGCCATTCACTCAGTATGTTCTCTTAATGCAATGAAGGGATGTGGGAAACAGAAGGTGCTTCTGCATAAATAGCAGTATGGGAATGTCACAAACTAGTTATGTGGTCATTTATTAGCATGTCAAGCATTATGAATGTAACTGTCTATATTCTTCTGTGCGAATGGCAGTGTAGTAGGTTCAGTTGGGCCAGCCTCACTCTATACACATGAGCAATGCACTGTGCTACAATGTTGCAGTGCCATTAGTTTACAGAAATTCTTCCACCCTGCTATGGTCTTATGGGAATGCTGTGGGAAATGCTTCTTTTTGTTACTTATAATATGATGTAGCACATGACTGTTTGGACTTCTGGAAGTTTCTCCTGCCTTGTGAATGTCTATTTATCCTATATTCTATATACAATCAGAATACAAAATATCACTTTATTATTTTCTTCTCTTGTAGCATTGCTGTGATTCTAAATTTTGATCCAGAGCCCCATGCTGGCTTTTCAAAGTCTAGCCCTTCCCTGTCTGTCTGGAATACTCTGTCCCTAAGTTCAGCATGAATCTTGTGCCTTCCCCTAGCTGGTTTACTTTCTGTTGCCCAAAGTCACATTGCTTGTTTTGTTGTTGAAACTGTTATCACACTGTGCATGCGCTGACTGCTTATGCCCACCCCAAAGTTTTCAAGTATTAATGAGATTAGATGTATGGAAAACTATAGTCCCTTTCTGATACAGTCAGTCATCCTGACATATTAATACACCCCAAGCCTCACTGATTGTAACCTAGGGTCCCCTACTCCTGAGTCCTCATTGTTAGAGAGGCAAAAAGGAAACCTGATCTCATATTTTAACCCACAAGTTTCTTATGACAGTCACTCGGGCCCCTCTTTTCCATTACTCTTAAATTCCATCTTAACTTTTCTTATAATGTCTATCATATATGAAATTACCTTATTCCTGGACTATAAATGTCCATCCATCCCCACTTTACTGCTAACTTGTACTGGGTCCTGTCTTATCTAATACTGAACCCCTAGGCACCTTGCTAGCCCATGGCATTGATCAGAAAAGCATAACTGAAGAATGAATGACTCTGTTCCAGAAAGCCTTTTTGCACAGGGTTAGCTCATGTGAGTTTTTCACACTCCTGACTATCTCACTATTACAACTTTGACTTCTAGCAATAATTATTTACTATGCCAATGTTCCCAAACTGTCTCCTCTTACACATGCATCTTATTTCTGCGCCTACACACAGCTCTAGTGGGCAAAAGTCAAAATTTAAATATGGAGATCTCTGATTTTAGACTATGACAGAACTAGATTCAACTTCCACTTGGAAGCTAGGTGAATTTTTAGCAAGTTATTCTTTCTTCAAGAAAAAAAAGGAAAGAAACAGCCTTTTCCTTAGAGAGTTGCTGGGAAGATTTAACGAGATATTTGTGTCAAGCGTTTGTTAAATGTCTTAGACATAATAAATAATGAAGCTAAGATACTTTTCATTTCAAAAAACCTTTAGTAAGCATGGTGCATATTATATATAATATACATATTTTTAAAGATGTATTTTATTTTAAATTATGCATATATGTATATTATGTATATTGTGTACAGAGGGAGGTATATATATGAACACAAGTGCCCTCAAAGGCCAGAACAGGATATCAGTCCCTTAAGAGCTAGAGTTGCAGGAGATTGAGAGCCATCCAGTGTAGGTGTGGGACTAGAACTCCAGTCCTCTTCAAAAGTAGTATGTAGACTTAACCACTGAGCAACCTCTCTGACTTATGTATATATTACTTAAATATATTTTAATGTATACTGTAAATTTTTAAACTATTCTGTACTTATTGGGTGGGTGTGTGCATACATTATGTACACACAGGCCATATCACATATGGGGGTGTTCAGAGGACAACTTGCTGTAATTGATTCTCTCCTTCGACCCTTGGGGGTCCAGGGGATCAAACTAAGGTCATTAGATTTGGCAGCAAGTGCCTTTACTCTCTTAGCCATCTCACTGACCTTATTATTATAGCTTAAAAAAATAATAAAGCAGCCATAAATCCACTATTCAGAATTAACATCTTTTACCATCGTATCTCTTCATCTCTTATTAACTAAGGACATAATGCAGCATAGATACATTCTATGTGCTCATCATAAGTATGACTAGAGTATTTATTTCCATACAGAAATCCTTCTTAAGGATTACAGCTATGCAACATATTTTTACCCATGTCTGCCATCTTCCACTCTACTCCTCCTTGGAGGTATAGGTGTTCCAGGAATCTTTGTTTCTTTTAGTTGGAATGATAGTTTATTCACACTGCAGATATCCAACCAGAAGCTGATAAGACCCTGCCTTTGATGTCCAAAGCTGGGAGATGACCATGATGTTTCCAGATCATGCAGTAAAGGTTTTTTTTTTAATCAAGTTTTTCAATGCAGTGACAAGACTGGAGATAAATTCCCCATAAGATCTCCAAGAAATGGTATAACTCTGAAACACATCAAACATGAGTGGGGACTCTATTCCATGTAGCTGGTATCCAGCCAGCTAAAGCGTCCAGGCTGAAAAGGCACAGTGTGGAAGGCACTGTTGGCCTGTACAATGTAAACCAAGTCAGACCAGAGAAGTCTGACACCCAGGCGTTGGAATCTGGGAAACTGGACTTGCCACCCATAGTGGTAGCTATGACCATATCCAGCACAAAACAAGAGTCAGAAAAGCCAGGGCACCAGGTGGTGGTGGCTCACACCTTTAATCCCAGCACTTGGGAGGCAGAGGCAGGCAGATTTCTGAGTTTGAGGCCAGCCTGGTCTACAGAGTGAGTTCCAGGACAGCCGGGGCTACACAGAGAAACCCTGTCTTGAAACAAACAAACAAACAAATAGAAAAGCCAGGGCACACATGTGGTGGCTATGAAGCAGCTGTATAACATGTCACAAGACCTCTTTGGAATCAGATTTCTCACTGTCAAATGGCCAGACTGGAACATTGATCTCCCAGAGTTCAATGTTTCTTCATTGAGGTCCTGTATCTGCCTGGTTTAAAATTCCATCTGCCTCCATGTCTAAACACAGTGTCTAGTAGCTTAGAACGTGTTTTTCTTGCATCACAGTTTCTAAGGATGACAAACCCAGGCCAGGTGCTGGCTGTGCTGGCTTGGTTCTCAACTGCTCTGGTCAAGTTGAGGTTATTGTCATCTCAAGTTTAACAGAGGCATTACTGCATCCCAGTTTAGTCCAGTAAGCCATGGCAGCCTCAAGTCCTTGCTGGCACTTGTCTGAAGATAGCAGGTTCACTTGTTTCTATTTTTAAGTTGGCATATGAAATAATAGCTTTCACTACATTTCACACATATGTCATTATGTTTTCCTCATACTCACCCCCGCAAAGCCTCTCTTATGTACTCTGCCCCACTCCACTGATTCTTTTCCTCATTCCAAATATTCTGTCTTATGCTATCATCCTACACACACACACACACACACACACACACACACACACAC
>JADRCC010215741.1:0-19941 GCA_019843855.1 Hylomyscus alleni
TCTCATTCACTGGGCTTTGGCTGGCAGTTTCACTCTGCACTCTGAAGCTCAAGTCCACTTAAATTCTCTCCTGTTCTAGGACCAGGCTATTCTGTGATCTTGCCAGAAAACACTATCATCTGTGTCCCAATGTCTATAAAATCCCATGTACATCTATTATGCAAGACAGTAATGATGGTGGTATAAATATTTATTTAGCTGAAGCACTGAAGATAAGTGAGGCAGAGCTCATGGAAGTCTCATGTGCCAATTTGATAGGCTGCTTCTGTCTATCATGGGTCACTTTCATGAAGAGAAGGCTACATGTGCAACTAAAATAACTGGCATATTAATCCTAATTAGAAAAGGGCAGTTGTGAAAGAAAGGATATATGTTGTAAAATACATCCTTGGCCTCCTTTATATGCTAAATTTTGTGGGATGCAGAGAGGCCCTGTCAGTATGACTAACAGGCTATGGATTGACAGATTTGGAAAGATTGCCTCCAAGTTTTTAATTTTCTGTTAGCACGAGACTTCTAAATTCACATGGATAGGTCTGGGAACCAAGGTGTTGCAGTGAACTGGACTGTTGCCTCATAATCTGGAGGATCCATGTAGCAGAATCTTTACATATTTCTCATTCTCCCATCATCACTATACAGTATGCAGATCCTACATTTAGCTAACTCCTATTTGGGAACCAACTAAACGGAGAGGGCTCATTTAACTGACACAAAAGAGCTCTGAGAGTCTCCTTTCCCCAACCTCATTCTGCCTAAATTACCATATGATGAACATGCATTTATTTTTGTAATAATAATTAGCATTATTGCGGTTCATATTTTCGAAGAGCAGTAATATTTCATCTCCAAATCTCTAAGGCTCTGAGAGTTAGGTCAATATTTTCTTCTCTTTAACAATTCAGAAACTGAGGCATCATGGGGTTAAAATGGAAATGACTTACTCATAGTCACAGTGCTGGGGTTAAAGCCCAGGAGAAGAGACCCAATTCTAGGCTCAGGCCAATGAGCAATACTCCCTCCTCACGTGAGTTTTGGGGATTGTATTAATTTTAGCTTATAATAGTGTGACTGCTTCCTAAGAGCAATTTTCTATATATCAGAGAAAGTTTCAAATCCATCATGTTAAGCACTGTTCTAAAATTATTTCTACCTTTTTAGCTTTGTAATTTATCTTTAAATGCCCATAGACAGCAAAGGTACATAAATCTACGAACTGCTAATATGTACAACAATGTTTTTGTTATACATCCTAGACAAAAGAAGCTAAAGTTAAGTGAAATTTAGTTAGAAATTTTAAAAAAGAAACTTGGTGTCTTGGGTAAGAATGGCCTTCACAGGATCATATATTTAAACTTTTAGTCATCAGAGGAAAAACACATTTCCTTACAGGTTAGTTCAAATATTGGGTGATATTACAACTTTGTATACCTCAGAATGTTTTGTAAATAGTCCCCTGTCATTTTCCAATGCACTCTGAAGGGTCTAAAATGCTTTCCTTTTATTAATGTATTAGAATCATTTCATTTTTAATCAGGGGCATGTTGTACTTCTATTTAATCATTTTTATATTATAATTTTCTCCTCCAAATAGTCCTGATATTATTAGGAAGATTGTCCAAAGAAAAGAATGTTGTTTTAGCTTTGTATTTGTATATGTTTTAAAATTTACAAATAGAGATAATTTTTACGATGACATGATATCTTGATACCATATGTATAACCTCATGTGCTTATCATTTTTGTGGTAAGAATACATTCTGAACCTATATTATTGTAGTTGGAATAATTAAAGGTTTAAAACTAAAGGCTGAGTAGTACTCTGTTGTGAAAACACTCATGCTTTATCCATAGCTCTTGTACCAGGCCCCCTCATATAGATGTTTTTTGTTTTTGTTTTGTTTTGTTTTGTTTTGTTTTTTATTTTGAGTTTTTTTTTTTTTTTCGATTCAGGGTTTCTCTATATAGGCCTGGCTGCCCTGGAACTCACTCTGTAGACCAGGCTGGCCTCAAACTCAGAAATTTGCCTGCCTCTGCCTCCCAAGTGCTGGGATTAAAGGTGTGAGCCACCACTGCCCGACTATTTCTATTTTCAACTTTTTATTATAAAAAGATTTGAGCTCTACATCTGTATTTGTACACTACACTTGGCTGATATCAACCACAGGAGCACAATCTCAGTTTGCCATTCAATGAAGTCATCAAAATGGGATGAATCCAAGGTTTTGGTTAGTAGAAACCTATTATTTCATGCAATTCTATACAATTACATAGAAATACAAATATGGTACAACTCCCAAGTTTTAGTACATTCTATTTGTCATACATTGTTCCTGATCTTTGTTATAATCTGGTAAATGAAACAAGAAAGATTCTTACATGCAGATAATGTGTCCTCTAGTGGAGAAAATTAAAGAGTGAAGAAATAAAAGCAAGATCTAGAAATTGATAAGTGCTATGTTTAGAAATAAACAGAGAAGAGGGATATTGCATAGGCATGAGAAGGGTTGCAGGTATAAATTATCCATTGTTCATAGAATTTGATACTAAATAGACTTAGAGCCTCATAGGTAACCTTGAGTTAACAGAACTAAATGCATAATATTAAGCTAGGTATTCTTAAGTTGAATCAGAATGGCAAAAGTATGATCACTGGCAAGATAAGAAGTGGTCTCTACAGTACTAAATGCAACTACCCTTTCCCATTCCTTGAAGAGATAAGGCAATGTGGGATACAGAAGAGAAGTGTTTACCTAGACACTGCAGAGCTCTAGACCTCTCCTCTTTTTCCTCAGATGGAAGTCTAGGGAGGGAGAACCTGCCTGGCATAGTCCTATGAACTAAATAAACAAACAAAGCATACAACTAAACATAATACGTGGTAGAATTTTGTGAGATCTATGATAACAAATCTAAGATACTATATGGGCATAGAAAAAGATTCATTCTTGCTGGAAGGCTTCATGGAACAGTTATCAACCTTATAACCTATAACCATCTTCTTTATTTTGAAAGTAGTGACTTTCTTGTTTTGTTCTGCCATGCGTGCCTGCTCAGCTATATAGCAAGCAAGCAACTCCGTGGCAGATTTCTAAATTATGTGTCAGTGACAGCTCCAGAAATCTACTTTAGGGAAGATGAACCCTTTGGTATAAATCCTACTGCAAATGACCACACAGAATTGTGGTTTGCTGTTCTAAATTCAGTGTGTTACCTACATGTTCAAAGGGTACACATAACTTTAGCTGGTAAGTTGTCTAGATTTTTGTCTAATTTTTACAAAATAGTCATAGGTCTAGAATAAAATTAAAATTTTTGTTCACTGGAAGCTATGTATTTGTAAGTTGAAACTAAATTGAATTAGTCATAAAAATGATCACTTATTAAATGCCCACTGCTTTATACACATTATTGCTAAAGCTCAAATCCTTTACAAAGGCAATATTTTTACTTCCATTTATAAATGAAATTCTCTTAAAAAGACATTGACTCACCCAAGACCACACAGTTATTTGGCAGAACTTGGACTTGACCCTCAATTGTGCACATTTTCAATTATGCACTGCCTAAAAGGGAATTCTAAACAATTAACATTGCATCAGTTGGCTTAAAAGATCACACAGTTTCTATATGAGCAACAGAAATGAGGTTGACAATGTTAAGACTTCTTAAGATATGTTTGATAGATTTACTTAGACAGTCTAGTTGTGTTACTACTACCACAAGAATGGTAAGACATTTCAAAAATTATTTGTTGAGGCTATAGAGTTGACTTGGTCATTACAATGATTAAGAATGTGCAATATGCTTTCAGAGGACCCAAGTTCAATTCCCAGCACCCACATTAGGCAGCCTACAATCACCACTGACTCTAGCTCCATTATGACCTTCATAAGTACCTGCTGTGCACACATGTGCTCACACACACACAAACACACACACAGACACACACACACACACACACACACTAATTAAGAAATAAATAAATCTTTAAAGAGTTACTCTTTGTAAAAAATAAATGTTAAAATTATTTAGTCTAAGAAAATCCTAGGAGCTAACACTGAAGTGCAAGTTTTCATAGAATTGAATTAGTTACATGAAGACCATTAATATGCAAATTGAACTAGTTAGCACTGTTAAAGGATAATGATCATGTCATCATTTGTGAATTTTTAAAACTTTGGAGGATATGTCATTTCACTTTTTATGCACCTGATCTGTCAAGGCAGCATGACAATGCAGGTAAGTTTACTTAAAAGTATTATCTCACTTTGTACAGCTATACAAAGACAAAGATAAAAACAAAAACTGTTTACAGAGCCCTCTCATTTGCTTTTCATGAAGATACTGGCCACAAAGAAGATAGTGCAATCTACAATGAGAGCTAAATTTCAGTTCAAAGAACGTCACAGTGTTAGACAGCTGATGAACGACAGAGTCAAGAGTTGGACCCAGAACATTTCCTATGCATCTCAGCAATGTTTTCTTTTAGTATGTGCTTTGAGGGGCCGTTTCGATCTTGATCCAACCTGTTTCAATAGAGCATCATCGACGGTCCTATTCATCACAGCTCAATAATCAAAATTCAGGGGATCTGTGACTATAGTGGTCTTCCAAGTGTATTTGTTTATTGCCTTGTATCTAAGCCTCAGTAGGTTACTATGGAAACGGGCACTATAGAAATACCTACAGTAAATAATGGATTATGAATCTTCACAGGTGTCCAGGTAGGATGCCGTTAGTGAAAAGGCACTCTAAATCTGAAAGGCTGTTTCTCATGTCAATGTTGTGACTCACATATTGAGATCACTCATTTATAAATAGTAATGCTTATCACCAAAAGGCTAGGTAAGTTGTACCCAACTTACAAAATACCACTTTAGCCTTGTACTCAGCAGAGCAATTAAACTGTTTTTGCTCTCTTCCTTTTAAAGTTGTCAAGACTAAAAGCTTCACAAATGCCAAATGGCTCATTGTTTGGCTGTACTCCTTTAAGCTCAAATCAAATGTGGCTTTGCATATACTATCACAAGTTCTTGCATGTCTTGATTTCATGGACAAGTTTGAAATACCATTGAATAAATGGTAGTATCTATAGATGAGGATACCCAGGAGTGTGAATATGTCTGGAATTCATTTTCTGCAAGGAATCATGGAAAGAGCAGAGTGTGCCTTATTATTATAGAAGGATAAGAGTCTGTGAAAACTGCCCTGGGGACTTGAAAATGCATCAGTAGAAAAAGCAACTGACTCTGAAGCTTTCTGGAATGCAAACAAGAAAACTGAAGCAAAAGTGCAGCACAAGTGGACAGGTGTCAGGAGACAGGTTTCCTTTCTGTGTAGAAAGTAACTAGGTAATACCAAGAGCTCAAAGGCATATAAAAGGCCACCTCATCATGCAATGAACTCCTTGAGAGATTCCTGGGGGGGGTGAGATGCTTAGAAAAGAAAGCTGCTATGATCCTTTCAAACTGAGAGTTACACAATTCTTGGAGAAGAATTGTGAACATTTGTTGTGTTGCCATATGTTTTACCTATTTTAGTTGGTTTTATCCTCATAAGAACCTCAGAAAGTACATACTACAATTACATAAACAAGGGAAATGAAGGGCAATCTAATTATATAATTTACTCAAGGACACTTGATAAGAACAATGGGTTTGGAATTTGGGGGCAGGGGTGGATTGTAAATCCCAATAATTTCATGCAGTAGCTGCATTGGTCAATTAATCTGTTACAGAACTCTCACAAAGTCAAGTCATTCATTGGTTCTATTTGATTATAAACATCTCCAAAGAAACTTTCAAAAGATCTTGTGCCTATTAATAGTATGTATGAGTCTAAGGCTGTGTGTGTGTGTGTCTGTGTGTGTGTGTGTGTGTGTCTGTCTGTATGTGTGTGTGTTTGTGTGTGAACCAAGTGAGTCATTTAGTTTGTACTTCATGTTTTAGTCTTATGTTCACTTTTCTTTTAATAGCTTCTTCTTGAGCAATTTACAGTGTCTCAGGATTTGAAATACTATCTATGTGCTATGATCAAATTTTTATTCGGTGCATGACTCTCTAGCACTGGTCTCAACGCATGCCCATATGCCTCTCAGCCAGTTAAACTACAAGTATCCAAGGCACAATTCTTTTCCTTAGATTCATGCGTACCCTAGGAATATAGGCTTTTTCTCTGAGTATATGTCTCTCTGTGAATTATCACCTTTCATTTCTCCCTTTGCATATCTTTCTGATACATAATGAGCATGATTTAAAGTTAATTTTTTTTCATTTTCTTAGGACATAGCATCTGAAAACACTACTTGAAATTTTTATGGAATATCAGTTGCTTCAAATACTCTTTTGCTGTTGAAATCAAAGGCATCCCCTCTACAAAACATAATTTTCAATATAAGATCAAAAAAAGGAAAATATAACATATTATCATTCTAAATCATATGGTATAATAAATTATTATTTGAGAATATAAATTTTAATGAGAAATAGTAGAATTATAATTTAAGTTGAACGGTATAAACTTAAGAATCAGATGCACTTTTTATTGGCTATTTTCTTTATTTACATTTCAAATGTTATCCCCTTTCCTGGTTTCCACTCTGGAAAACCTGTATCCAATCCTCCCACTCCATGCTTCTATAAGGGTACTCACCCATCCACCTACGCACTCCCTCCATGGCATTCCCATACACTAAGGCACCAAGCCTTCCCAGGACCAAGGACCTCTCCTCCCATTGATGTCCAACAAGGCCATCCTCTGCTAAATAAGCTTCTGAAGCCATGAGCCCATCCCTGTGTATTCTTTGGTTTGGGGTTTAGTCCCTGTGAGCTTTGGAGGAGTGGTTGGTTGATATTGTTTTTCTTCCTTTGGGTTGCAAAACTTTTCAGCTCCTTCAGTCCTTTCTCTAAATCCTCCATTTGGAAACCTGTGCTCAGTCCAATGGTTGGCTGCAAACATCTGCCTCTCTATTTTTCAGGCTCTAGCAGAGTCTCTCAGGAGATAGATATATCAGGCTCCTGTCAACAAGCTCATCTTGGCATACAAAATAGTGTCTAGGTTTGGTGCCTGTTTATGGGATGGATCCCCTGGTGGGGCAGTCTCTGGATAGCCTTTCCTTCAGTCTTTGCTCCACACATTGTCTTCAAATTTGCTCCAGTAAATATTTTGTTGCCCTTCTAAAAGAACTGAAATATCCACACTTTGGTATTCCCTTCTTGAGCTTCATGTGGCCTGTGAATTGTATCTTGGGTATTCCGAATTTCTGGGCTAATATCCACTTATCAGTGACTGCATACCATGTGTGTTCTTTTGTGACTGAGTGACCTCACTCAGGATATTTTCTAATTCCATCCATTTGCCTAAGAATTTCATGAAGCCATTGTTTTTAATAGCTGAGTAGTATTCCATTGTGTAGATGTACCACATTTTCTGCTCCATTCCTCTGTTGAATGACATCTGGGTTGTTTCCAGCTTCTGGCTATTATAAATAAGGCTGTTATGAATGTAGTAGAACATGTATCCTTGCTATATGTTGGAACACGTTTTGGATATATGCCCAGGAGTGGTGTAGCTGGGTCCTCAGGTAGTACTATGTCCAGTTTTCTGAGGAACTGCCAAACTGATTTCCAGAGTGGTTGTACCAGCTTGCAATTCTACCAGCAATAAAGAAGTGTTCCTCTTTCTCCATATGCTCACCAGCATCTGCTGTTACCTGAGTTTTCGACCTTAACCATTCTGACTAGTGTGAGGTGAAATCCCAGCTTTTTTGATTTGCATTTCTCTGATGACTAAGGATGTTGAACATTTCTTTAGGTGCATCTCAGTCATTTGGTATTCCTCACTCAAGAATTCTTGTTTAGCTCTGTACCACACTTTTAATAGGGTTATTTGGTTCTCTGGAGTCTAACTTCTTGAGTTCTTTGTATATATTAGATATTAGGTCTCTATTGGATGAAGGATTAATAACTATCTTCTCTCAATATGTTGGTTGCCATTTAGTACTATTGACAGTGTCCTTTGCCTTACAGAAGCTTTGTAATTTTATGAGGTCCCATTTGTCTATTGTTGATCATAGAGTATAATCCACTGGTATTCTGTTCAGGAAAATTTCCCCTTTGCCCATGTGTTCAAGACTCTTTGCCACTTTCTTTTCTATTCAGTTTCAGTGTATCTGTTTTTATGTGGAGGTCTTTGATCCACTTGAACTTGAGCTTTATACAAAAAGATAAGAATGGATTGATTTGCACTCTTTTACTTGTTGAACTGTTGAATCAGCATCATTTGTTGAAAATATTATCTTTTTTTTCCACTGGATGGTTTTAGCTCCTTTATCAAAGATCAAGTGGCCATAGGTTTGTGGGTTCATTTCTGGGTCTTCAATTCTATTCCATTGATTTACTTGTCTGTCACCAATACCAAGCAGTTTTTAATCACAATGGCTCTGTAGTACAGCTTAAGATCAGGGATGGTGATACCTGCAGAAGTTCTTTTATTGTTGAGAATAGTTTTCACTATCCTGTTTTTTTTTTCTTATTCCAAATGAATTTGTAAATTACTCTTTCTAACACTATGAAAAATTGAGTTGGAATTTTGAAGAGAATTTCATTGAATCTGTAGATATCCTCTTCAAGATGGCCATTTTTAGTATATTAATCCTGCCAATCCATGATCATGGGAGATCTTTCAATCTTCTGATATATTTTTCGATTTCTTTCTTCAGAGACTTGAAGTTCTTGTCATACAGAACTTTCACTTGCTTGGTCAGAGTCATAGCAAGGTATTATTTATTATTTGTGACTATTGTGAAAGGTGTCATTTCCCTAATTTCTTTCTCAGCCTGTTTATCCTTTTAGGAGAGGAAGACTACCAATTTGAGTTAATTTTATATCCAGCTGCTTTGGATATAACTTTGCTGAAGTTGTTTATGAGGTTTAGAAGTTCACCAGTGGAATTTTTGGGGTCACTTAAGTATACTATCATATCATCTACAAGTAATAATATTTTGACTTCCTCCTTTCCAATTTCCTTTACCTCCTTTTGTTATCTAATTGCTCTAGCTAGAATTTCAAGGATTATATTGAATAGGTAGGGAGAGAGTGGGCAGCCTTGTCTAGTCCCTGATTTTAGTGGGATTGCTTCAAGTTTCTCTCCATTTAGTTTGATGTTGGCTACTGGTTTGCTGTATATTGTTTTTACTGTGTTTAGGTATGAGCCTTGAATTCCTGATCTTTCTAAGACTTTTATCATGAAGGGTTATTGAATTTGGTTAAATGCTCTGTCATCATTTAAAGAAATGATCATGTGTTTTTTTTTCTTTGAGTTTGTTTACATAGTAGTTTACGTTGATGGATTTCTGTATATCGAACCTTCCTTGCATCCCTGGAATGAAGCCTACTTGATCATGATGGATGATCATTTTGATGTGTTTTTGGATTCAATTTGCAAGAATTTTTTTGAGCATATCTGCATTGATATCCATAATGGAAATTGGCCTGAAGTTCTCTTCTTTTGTTGGGTCTATGTCTGGTTTAGGTATGAGCATAAATGTGGCTTCATAGAATGAATAGGGTAGTGTTCCTTTTGTTTCTTTTTTTTGGAATAGTTTGACAAGTATTGGTATTAAGTCTTCTTTGAAGGTCTGATAGAATTCTTCACTAAATCCATGTGGTCCTGGACTTTTTTGGTTGGGAGACTTTTAATGACTACTTCTATTTCTCTTTGTTATTTTTATTTGTTTGATTTTTGTTTTTGTTTTTGTTGTTTTATTTTTAATTAATTTATTTTTTATATTCCATATTCCATTCCCTGCCCTTCATCTACCCTCTGACTGCTCTGCATCCCACCCCTCCTGCCTACCCCTCCTGTCCCCATGAGGATGCCACCACCCGCACCCCACCTGACCTCTAAATTCCTGAGGGACTCCAGTCTCTTGAGGGTTAGGTGCATCATCTCTGAATGAACACAAACCCAGAAGTCCTCTACTGCAGGTGTGTTAGGGCCTCATATCAGCAGGTATATGCTGCCTGTTTGGTAGTCTAGTGTTTGAGAGATTTCAGAGGTCCAGATTAATTGAGACTGCTGGTCCTCCTAAAGGATTGCCTTTCTCCTCAGCTTCTTTCTGCCTTCCTTAATTCAACAACAGGAGTGAGCAGCTTCTGTCCGTTGGTTGGGTGCAAATATCTGCATCTGGCTCTTTCAGCAGCTTGCTGGGTCTTCCGGAGGGCAGTCATGATAGGTCCCTAGCCTCAGTAATAGTGTCAGGTCTTGAGACTTCCCCTTGAGCTGGATCCCACTTTGAATCTATCACTTAACCTTGTTTTCCTCAGGCTCCTCTCCATTTCCATTTCTATAATTCTTTTAGACAGGAACAATTATAGGTCAGAGATATGACTGTAGGATGACAACCCCATCCCTCACTTGACAACCTAACTTCCTGCTGGCGGTGGGCTCTATACGCTCCCTCTCCCTACTGTCTGGCATTTCACCTAAGGCTACTCCTTTTTATTCCTGAGACCTCTTACCTTCCAGATCTCCAGAATCATGTATGTGTGGCTATCTTCTTTTAGGATTGTCACTGAATATCTTGGATTCTCCAACTATATTGATTGAAAGTTTTGATGAGTATAGTAGCCTGGTCTGGCATTTGTGTTCTCTTAGGGTCTGTAAAACATCTGCCCAGGATCTTCTGGTTTTTATATTCTCTGATGAGAAGTTTGGTGTAAATCTCATAGGTCTGCCTTTATATGTTTCTTGAACTTATTCCCTTACTGCTTTTAACATTGTTTTCTTTGTTCTGTGCACTTGGTGTTTTTATTATTCTGTGACTGTAGGAATTTCTTTTCTGATCCAGTCTATTTGGGGTTCTGTAGGCTTCTGGTATGTTCATGGGCATCTCTTTCTTTTGGTTAGGGAAGTTTTCTTCTATAATTTTGTTGAAGATAGTTATAAGCTCTTTGAGTGGGGAATCCTCGCTCTCTTCTATACCTATTATCCTTAGTTTAGTTTTCTCATTGTGTTCTGGATTTCCTGGATATTTTGGATTAGGACCTTTTTGAATTTTTCATTTTCTTTGACTGTTGTGTCAATGTTTTCTATGGTATCTTTTGCCCCTGAGATTCTCTCTTCTATCTCTTGTATTCTGTTGTGATGCTTGCATCTATGACTCCTGATCTCTTTCTTAGATTTTCTAACTCCAGGGTTGTCTCCCTTTGTGATTTCTTCATTGTTTCTGTTTCCATTTTTAGATCCTGGAAGGCTTTGTTCAATTCCTTCACCTGTTTGGTTGTGATTTCCTGTAATTATTTAAGGGATTTTTGTGTTTCCTCTTTAAGAGCTTTTACCTGTTTACCTGTGTTCTCTTGTATTTCTTTAAGGGAATTATTTATATCCTTTTAAAAGTCCTCTATCATCATCATGAGATGTGACTTTAAATTTGAATCTTGCTTTTCTGGTGTGTTGTTGTATCCAGGACTTGCTATGGTGAGAGAACTGAGTTCTGATGACTCCAAATAACCTCTGTTGCTTAGGTTCTTATACTTGTCTCTAGCCATCTGGTTACCTCTGGTGTTAGTTGGTCTTGCTGTCTCTCACTGGAGCTTGTTCCACCTGTGGGTCTGTAAGCCTGTGATCTTGGGTGTCTCTGCACTCCTTGGGAGATAAGCTCTCTCCTGATCAGGATTTGGGTGTGGAGGCCTGTGAGACAGCCTTAGCTCTGGGACTCAGATGGAGACTGGAAGGATTCTGTCACCAGCTGCTCTACTCTTACTGTTGCACTAGGTTAAAATGTGCCATTTACTAGCTATGTAATTCTAGATGAGTTGCTTAACCTCTGAGAATCTTTCCTTAATTTGAAGTAATGTTATAATACTTTATTAAAAAAAATATATTGTGAGCTTAGTGTCTATCATACAGGAAACTTGAAATATTTTTTTCTTTCAAAACTCATCAAAAAGAACATTCTTTTGTCACATGAAATGAATAAAAGACAACATATGAAAATGAAGGGTGGCTCTGCCAGTGCCCAACTAATACAGAAGTAGAGACTCACAGCCATCCATTGGACTAAGTAGAGTGTCCCCAGTGAAGGAGCTAGAGAAAGGGCCCAAGGAGCTGAAGGGTTTGCAGCCCCTTAGGACGAACAACAATATGAACTAACTAGTACCCTCAGAGCTCCCAGGGACTAAATTACCAACCAAAGATTATACATGGTGGGACTCATGGTTCCAGCAGCATCAGAGGATGGTCAAATTGGTCATCAATGGGATGAGAGGCCCTTGGTCCTGTGAAAGTTCTAGGCCCCAGTGTAGGGGAATGACAGGGCCAGGAAGTGGGAGTGGGTGAGTTGGTGAGTAGGGAAAGAAGGGAGGGAATAGATTTTTTTTTTTTTTGGAGAGGAAACCAGGAAAGGGGATATCGTTTAAAAAATGTAAATAAAGAAATTATCTAATTAATAAAAAGAAAGTGAAGGTTGGGGCTGGAGAAATATCTCAGTGGTTAAGGGTAACTGCAGCTGTTTCAGAGGACTAGGGTTAAGGTCTGAGCATCCACATGGCTCCTCATAAGGTTCTGTAAATGCAGTTTGAGTGTATCTGACTCTCACTTATATCCTTGGCAGGCACCAGGCACACACACATGATACACAGACATACATTCGAGCAAACACTTAATATGAAAAATACAAATAAAAACTTTAAAATAAAATATTTTTTTAAGTCAGGAGTGAAAGTGAACTCTTGTACATTCTAGCTTGGAATGTTTTGTGATCTCAAGCTCATATTCTTTTATTCCTTTTGGAGCTTTAAGTTTATTGCATAAAGGAAAAAAATTAACTCAGCTACTTTGCATTTGTATCTTATTTTAACTACATTAGCCTAGCAAATAGTTGTTCTTTCTAGAATGTAATTTCAAAGTGTTTGTTGCATTCTTTCCATGATATTACCAGAGCCTGAAAACAGCATCTGATTTTGGAGAAGAAATTGTTCATTTTATTTTGAAGACAGTAAGAAAACAAAAGAATATGCAATTAACACTTCTTCACAGGTAGACTTGGGCATTAAAATACTATAATTTTGATTTCCACCACATTGTGTCTAGATGTTCAGAAAAAGATGAGCAGTTGACAAGGACTCTGGATTGTCCCTAAATCTTGGGTTCTAATCAACAATGTAACTTTAGAAATATAATAAGAAACTTAAAATCAGAAAGAGAAAAAAATGGGACTGCACTGATGGCTCAACAGTTAAGAGGACAGGCTGCTCTTCCTGAGGACCTAGGTTTTCTTTCCAGGACTGATGTGGCAGCTCACACCTGTCTGTAGCTTCAGTCCCGTGAGTTCTGACACCTCACAGAGATATACATGCTGGCAAAACAACAGTGAACATAAAATAAAGATTTTTCTTAAAGAAGAGAGGAAAGAGAAAAAAAATTCTAACCTCTATTGTGTAGATTTGAGAAAAAGCAAAAGAAATGTGTGGCTTTTGTTCAAGTTCCATTTAACATGTTGGGATGAGAACAAGTGTGACAACTTAAAACAACCAAATGGTTACCTAGTTTAGAGAGCAGAGATGGGGAAAAAATAGAAAGTAACACCTTCTGTAGAGGAGAAGGAACAAATGGCAATGCTAGATAGAGTTACATCAACAGACTTCTTTTTTTCCGAGACAAATGCCCTGGCAACCTAAGGCGAACACTGCAGACTGCACAGAGCACCTATTCTAACTGTCTTTCTGTACCTTATAAAAGGAGCTGAAGGGTTTGCAGCCCCTTAGGACGAACAACAATATGAACTAACTAGTGCCCTCAGAGCTCCCAGGGACTAAACCACCAACCAAGGAGTACACATGGTAGGACTGATTGTTCTGGCAGTATGTGTACAGTAGAGGACTGCAAAGTCGATCATCAATGGGAGGAGAGGCCCTTGGTCCTGTGAAGGTTCTGTGCCCCAGTGTAGGGGAATGCCAGGGCCAATAGGTGGGAGAGGGTGGGGTGGCAAGCAGGGAGAGGGGGGAGGCACTAGGGGTTTGTTCTTGTTGTTTTTTTGTTTTTTTGGTTTTTGTTTTTTTTTTTTGAGGGGAAAATGGGAAGGGAGAAATCATATGACATATAAATAAAGAAAAAATATCTAATTAAAAAAAAGTCAAGTGGACACAGGATACACTTGAGTTTTGCCTTCCCCATCTCTCAGCAGTCCATTTGCTGTTGATATTTTCTTCTCTTCCTGTCAACCCCACATATTACTTCCCTTGCCTTTTCCACTGCTACACTTATCCTGTATCCTTTAAGAGAGATGTACTTTAGGCAATAGAGCACATTTTCCTCTGAATGTACCATAGAACTGCTACATTTAGCTTAGCCTTTTCCCCCTCATGTTTCGTCAATCATAGCCTAAAATATTTGTATCAAAATCACCTCAAGTACTTGGTAACTCTCTGGTTCTACCCTAAACCTACCACAACCATCTATGAGGCTGGTCTAACAGTCTGTAAATCACACAGCATTTTCTGTGTGGTTAGACACAGGCTGGAGAGCCACGTCATCCAATGATAATTTATTTAAACTAAAAATGACTCAATTTACTGAGGTTTCCCTCTTCTAAATAATATAATGTGAAGAAAGTGGAAAATGTGGGCTACATGTTATAACACAAGAAAGCAACCCATTCTAGTATTTTCTGAGCTACCATCTAATGTGTGAATCCCACACATGAATAGTCTACCTGCTTACATCAGTTTAGATAGGTAGGTGAGAAAACAGGATAAAGTAAAAAGTGATTTAAAATATTTAATTTCATTTATGAGTATTTTTGCATGCATTCATGTGTGCCTGTGTGTATGTGTGTTTGTGAATGTGTGCATATGTACATATGTTTGCAGGTGTCTATACATGACAGAAGATGTCATCAGATCTTCTAGAACTGGAGTCACAGGTGGTTGTGATCTGCCAGACATGGATGTTGGAAACTGAACTCAGGTCTTTTGAAAGAGCAGCAAGTACTCTTCACCACTTAACTAGCACTCCAGCCCTGTGAAAGTCCTTTGAAGACTCTAGATTTCTATTCAACTTTTACATTTTCCCATCTGATTTTGAGTTTTCCTGAAACCACATTCTGCAGATGATGTCAGAAAGAATTCAGGTCCTAATCAAAGAAAGAAGTGCCTGTTTGATAGTTGAGAAATGAAGCCATGCAAGTAATTATTTGTATAGTTTGCCCAGGAGGTTTCTAATTAGTTCCAATAAGTCCAGTGTCTTACTGTATTTTCTGTTGACAGTAGCATAGTGCCTTGAAAAAGAGAAGTTATAAAGAAAAGAGGTCTATGTTTAGACAGACATTTCTGAGGATGAAAGCTGAGAAGTTTATTTGGTGATTCCCTTCTTGCTGGCAAAGTCTGAGGCAGTACATGGCTTCCCATGCCTATAAATAAGGAGGATTCATGAGAATCTTCTAGTCTCCTTAGTCTCCATATTACCACATCAAAAAGTATTTGATCATATAGACTCTATTTTCATGATCTTATACAATCTTCATATATCCATGAAGTATAATTCTATATACTATTGTTGATTAAATTTTCATTTCACATTAGGGATTGCACATAGTAAGAGTTTTAGATGAACTAAAAATCATGTTAAAACTGTAGCATTCCTTCACTAATTCATCCATGCTGTGTATACCTGATTCCTTAGCAGTATCTACAAACCCAGTGAGGTCAATGATACTATCTTTCTCTATATTACAACTGCCCATGTTTTTTTCTGGTGAATAGTGGCTTTCTCATTCATGAATGTTTTCAATGAGAAGGAATAATTATTTTTCTCATAAAGAATGTGTGAACATTCACTATCCTTATAAGGGAAAACAGACCTTTCAGAAGAGGAGATAGTATAGGAAAAGGACTCCAGGACTAAAGTGCAGTGTGTGTTTGGAAGCATAAAGAGTAATTGTATTTTAACACTACATTTTTGCATTTAAAAACTGAATAATCACCTCATGGATTTTGTAAGGATTAAATGAATTATTGTGAGACATGTAACATAATATCAACATATATACACTATGCATAGTCTAAATATTAGCTGTTGATTTTAGATATAACTCTTTTTCTCTAGACTTCTGTTAGAGCTCCTAAGCTCAATAGGTCCTAACCAGAAAAAGTTTCAAGCAAATCCCAGGCCTCTGCCACTGCAAGCAAGAGATGGTGGTCTCTCAGGAAATTTCTTATTAATCCTGAATCTTGGAGGCTCCATTAGGTCTTTCTGCCTTTCTACAATCTGATTAACACTCTGTTTAGCTCTCAAATTGAATGTTCCTCCTTGCTGAGATGGTGTGTAGCGAATATACTGAGCAGGAGGCAGCTTCTCAGCTGCATGAACAGGCTTGGTCACAAGAATCTTCCTTGATATCATCTTCTCCAAGGCTTTTCTTCTCATTTCTGTTACTTCTTAATTGTCTTTTCATTGGGCCTTTGCAGTTCTGGGTCATTTGGATTCATAACCTCCTTTGCAACAAAGTCAATATATTTGCTATAAATGACCGTGTCTTTGGAATATCCCTGTTGAGCAATATGTATCATATTTAATTTTCCTTTCCTGATTCAACAGCATGGACAGAGCAGTTGACATTGTTTTTTTCTTTTGCCCCATATCCAGAGGATACTGGGCCACATGGATTTCAGGGAAGGCACCTCCATCTCCAAAATCCTCCAGCCACTGTGGAATCCAGCCGTTCCTGTATTCATATGGGGGAGCTTCCTTCGAGAGGAATCTAGAGATCTGCAGTGATACCTGAGATATCCCCCATTCTTCAGCTTCAGGTTGGTCTTGAGATAGCTGAGTTGATCCAGGTAAAAATATTGGTGAGCTACATCTGCTTCTTCAAAAGCAAATCACAGTTTCCAGAGGGCAAGTCTTGCCCCCAACAAGGAACGCAATGGCAAAAAAAAAAAAAAATGCTCAGTGCACAGGGGCCCTGACTGAACAACCCTCTAGACTTTGTAGTTCTTTGAGCTGGAATTGTGGCAGCCACCCGTTTGTAGTCCAAATAACCCAACAAAGGTCAGCTGTGCATGGGATGTTCAAGAATCTAGTAGTCTCTCAGTCCCGTGAGATGGTTGTTTCAATTAGTCTTCTGTAGAAGGAGGTTCCAACAGATTTGCTGGCAAGTCGATGCAAGCAGTGGAAGAAGAGTGAGTCCATCCTTGAATCTTAGTCTCCCTCCCTGCAATCCTTTCCCTCTTTAAAATATATCAATTCCACCTGAACATATTACTGGGTACAATCAGCAATGTAGAGAAATGGACTAATTCTTTTAGGGTCAAACAAAGGAAATGCTGGTCAGTATATCTTTCATGATTTTCATTTGATAACTCCTTAAGCAAGAAAGAAGGAAGAACTCATTAAAAGTCAAAAATTTAGGTTAGGTGAAAGATCCATAAAATCAAGTGTAAAAGCTAGTATTTAAGGGTTAGGGAGATGGCTCAGTGGTAAGGAGCATGCACCATTCTTGAAGGAGACCCAAGTTTAGTTTTCAGCACCCACCTCAGTGACTAACAATTGTTTGTTATCAAGTTTGGGGATCTGTCATCCTCTTCTGGACTCCATGCCCAACTCTATCCATGCACATCATACTCTTCTCTACACACACAGTTTAAAAATAGTAAAAACAAACCTCTTTTTAAAAGCTAGTGTTTATCCTACAAATATCTGTACATCTTGAACATTAATGTTTGAGAAAAGTTAGTTGGTCTATAGGCCTGAGGGAAAAAAAATCTCTCAAAAGGAAGAAGCAAAATCCTTAAACATCATTTCGTATTTAAAAGCTTCATTATACAAGGTCACATTAGCAAAAAAGACAAACAAATTCACCTCACAATATAAACAGACAATAAATGTGTCTTAGTTTAAGGATATGGTTACATGGGAAACCTTTCATTTAGAATTATTAAACAAAAGGTTGTGCCTTAGGGCAAGTTTGGAATCACATTTACTATGTAGTCCAGAGAAATCTCCTGCTGAGAATTGATATCATAATAGGTCCAGATTAGGCATAATGCAGGCACTCAGCTAAATCAAACTCTAATCGCCCCTGGAGGAATTCTTCAATCTAAATCTCCATAGTTGAAGTACTAAAGACCATGTATGTAAACCCACAAAATATTCAAGGATATTACTGAATTGAATTGTATTCCCAGTTTTAGAATCCTGGTCCTTGCATTTAAAGTGTAGATGAGATCATAAGGAGCAGATGGATTCCTAATCCAGCATGACTTTCTTCTCATGAAAACAGAGTCTGTGTGGGAAAAAAAAATGAGGAGGAGTGATGACAACAAAAAGGGGAAGATGATATAAAGATAGAAAGAACACCAGTTGTAAGAAATAACAATGATCAGCAGACCACCAAGAGCAAGGATAAAGACATGGAATGGGTTATCCTTCAAAGTACCTAGCAGAGGACAATCCTGATGACACTTTTTGACCCTTAGACTCTGAGAGTAGAAATTCTAGCTATGTATTTCTGTTGACTAAGTGACTCAGTCTATGGTATTTCTTTATAGTAGTCGTAACAATCAAATATTATTTCAGCAATCACACTTAAAGTCTACATAACCTCTCTACTCTTGATGCTATCTTTTAAATAAAGAGGTCTTTGGCACTGTTTTGTTTCTGATATCTTTCTACTTTTACATGTTTTCTGAACTGTGCCGTAGACATACTCGAGTCATGTTTTCCTATGGAAATATACAAGAGGATTACCTTCATATGCTAGGACAGGCATCATAGTTCAAGCTACCTAAAATAAGGTATCTTGATACAGACTCTAAATGTCAAAATTATCAATCATGAGATGTAAGCACTTAGAGTTAGGATTTAGGGAAGCATATGAAACAGAGAGCATTGTGCAGAAATTAGGCTTCCAAAAATGGCACAGTCAGTTAACAAAAATGTAAGCTTATCTAGTAATACATGTCAGTGAAGATCTTAAAGTATGTGCTTCAGACCTATGGCAAATCATCCCTGAAGTAAGTGTTGCAATGTCAGTAGAAAAGATGAACCTGGAAACTGCTTCATTTGTCTAGATGCCCAAACAAGTGTTGACTGGAGAAATAGTTAAAAGACAAACTCAAAATAGAGCTAAAAATCTCTAAATAGAGAAGATCCTTTAGTCGAGGGTAGTATGGTAAATGCCCTGCAGTATTTGTAGGAGTGTGAAGAAGTTGATTAACTTTCGACTTTGTTAAATATGCATGATAACATTTGGGAAAACATGAAATGAGTCTCCTAATGCTCCAATCAATCTAAAATAAGGCAATAAAGAAGGATAATAAAGCATCAATATGAAAAGAAGGGCAAATAGAAACCAATACCTAAGGTGGAACAAATAAATCTTAGCTATATCTTTGCTTACTACAAATTTAAATAAATTAAACAATCCTACTAAAAGAATAGTCTTTGAACTAAATAAAAAATAAGATGTAATTGTATGTTACTCAAAAAGGCATATGGGAACCTTGATTCCACAGAAATATGATGATTAATAAATGAGAAAAGCACATTATATAAATACTAATCCAATGAAAGTATATCTAAATTTGGGAAAAATATCAGTAAGTATATAAATATTAGAAAGCATAATTAAAAATCTTGATGTAAATATGTTGCCAATTACAAAATATACATTATTTTTAATCATGAAGATAAAAGTTACAAAAAATGGACCATACCCTAAGACGAAAAGATGAAATTTTTATATGAGATATCTTGTATATCACATTTTTCATCAAATTAAATTAAATTAAAAGTTGAAAGGCAGCTGGGCAGTGGTGGCACACACCTTTAATCTCAGCACTTGGGAGGCAGAAGCAGGTAGATTTCTGAGTTCGAGGCCAACCTGTTCTACAGAGTGAGTTCCAGGACAACCAGGGCTACACAGAGAAACCCTGTCTT
>JADRCC010215921.1:0-10118 GCA_019843855.1 Hylomyscus alleni
CCTGAAGTTAAAAACCTAAAGGGGGAATCTGGCTCTAAACCCAGTCTTGTGAATCCTGCCAATATCTGCTTTGTGTATGAAGCCTGTGGTGCAAGATTATTTGTTCAGCGTTTCTCCCTACAGTATGTTTTTGAAGGTCATGCTGGATGTGTCAACACTGTTCATTTTAACCAGCATGGCACCCTACTGGCTAGTGGCAGTGATGATCTAAAAGTGATTGTGTGGGACTGGCTTCATCAGCGACCAGTACTGAATTTTGACAGTGGCCACAAAAATAATGTCTTACAGGCTAAATTCCTTCCTAATTGTAATGATGCCATCTTGGCTACGTGTGGCCGTGATGGGCATGTACGAGTTGTACAGCTATATGCAGGCAGCCACATGACTAAGCGTTTGGTGAAGCATGGGGGAGCTTCTCACAGACTGGGTTTAGAGCCAGATTCCCCCTTTAGGTTTTTAACTTCAGGTGAAGATGCAGCTGTCTTCAGTATTGACCTCAGACAAGCCCAGCCAGCTTCAAAGTTGGTGGTAACCAAAGATGGTGATAAGAAAGTGGGATTGTATACAGTCTTTGTGAATCCTGCCAATATCTACCAGTTTGCTGTAGGTGGGCAAGATCAATTTGTGAGGATTTATGACCAAAGGAAAATTGATGAGAATGTCAACAATGGTGTTCTCAAAAAATTCAGCCCTCATCACCTTCTTAGATGTGATTATCCAGCATACATCACCTCTCTGATGTACAGTTATAATGGCTCAGAGATCCTAGCTAGCTACAATGATGAAGATATTTATATCTTCAACTCTTCTGATAGTGATGGAGCTCAATATACTAAGAGATATAAAGGACACAGAAATAATGCCACAGTGAAAGGTGTATATTTCTATGGCCCAAGAAGTGAATTTGTGATGAGTGGTAGTGATTGTGGGCACATCTTCATTTGGGAAAAATCATCCTGCCAGATAGTTCAGTTCTTAGAGGCAGATGAAGGAGGAACAATAAACTGTATTGATTCCCATCCTTACCTACCTGTGCTGGCATCCAGTGGGCTAGACCATGAAATTAAGATCTGGTCACCCATAGCTGAACCTCCCAAGAAGCTTGTTGGCTTAAAGAATGTGATTAAAATTAATAAGCTGAAACGAGATAATTTTACCTTGCACCACACTTCCCTGTTTGACAACCACATGCTTTGGTTCCTCATGAGTCATCTGACACAGTCAAATTATCAACGAAATTGGAGAGGTATTAGAATTAATGTTGGAAATGGAAATTTCAGTGACTCTTCCAGCAGCTCTGATGAGGATGAAAACCAAGAATCTCAGTTGCAGACATCTTAAGGGATGTCCTTAGATATGACCCAAAGCTTAGTTCCACTTCATAGTACTTTAAAAATCAGATTGAGTAGTAGGTTTTCCCCCCTCCTTTTTGCAGTGATTTATAGTGAGAAGTATTTCTATTTCCTCTCCACCTTTTTTCTCCCACCTTTGTATCACTTGCTTTTGTTATTTCTTGTTTCCTTATGTACTATATGACTATAGAAATATAATAGGCTTACTTTGTGTTCTTACAGATAGCCTATAGAATTGCTTGAATTTGGTGAAAGTATAAATAATAGTCGTGTAAGATCTTATTTCTGTTCCTCAAAAACTGTTGGGTTAAAAAAATATTCAGTAACTTGTTTCTGAATATTAAAGTTGTAAAATTTTTGAGAAATGTTTGTGTTCCAAAATAAAGTAAAAAAAAAAAACAAACCATGGTGTTTTTCTTTTAATGCGGACACTTGGTTACACACATGTATGGTTATGGGTCCCGCATCTATTCCACCATTGGGCACAGCCACTCAGGGAGGCAGGACATAAGAAGTTGACCACACTTACCCCATAAGCATGATCACTGGGCAGGTTTTGGGCCATAGGGAAGCTTGGGACACCCCTCCAGGGGTGGGAAAGCAGTCTGAGGTGCAGAATATTCGGAGCTGGTTCGGGGTCCCTGGACCTGCGAAGAGGCCAGGGTCATGGGGTTCTCAGGCTCTTTGGATACCTAGGCACCTCTGGAAGTCACAGAAGAGCTGAGAATGGAATCTGGGCCCGTGGGCTGGATCTGGGCCTGGGCTGGGATAGGGAGTCTGAGACAGGGGAGTTCGGGCTGGTCTGGGACTTGAAAGCAGAAGGCTTGAGCTTGGTGGTGGTTGTGGCTGGGAACTCAGAGAGGCCTTCTATGTGAAGTTAGACATTGGTTCTATAGGTGATCTTCTTTATGGCTCCCCACAGCAGATCCAGATGAAAACAGGCAGTCAATGGTTTTAAGGTATTTATTGTCATGGCAGAAAGTGGGTGTGTAAAACCATACCCTAATTCTCAGGATGGGCCTGGGATTAAATACCTTTTCCAGTGAGGAATGTCTGGGAAGGAAAGCTTATTGGATAAGCCCTCCAGGCCTTTAGGAGGAGGGCTCATTAAAATGGAGATCTGTCTTGAGTCTATATGACTACAGGTCATGTCCTCTACACGTGGAGGTGCTTGGGATGTTGTCCTTATGTGACTAATGACCACAAATCTATGGGCTGTGGCCAGTGACAGGTGCCTGGTGCTCAGGAACAGGAAAAGCTCCTACTGTCCCTTCAGGGTCTCCGGGGCTTTTAAAGCCTTACCTCAACCAGAGACCATGCTACTTTTCATGGTCGACCCCCTATACACACCACATACTTTCTTCTTTGGCTTTCTGATACCAAAAAAGACAAGAAGATAAAGTAGTTTTGTTCCTAATCAGATAAGGAATTGTATACGTTTGGTTTATTCACATTTTCTAAATCTGCATTAATAATATGGAATTATTTAAGCACATTAAAGCTGGAAAGAAAATAAATTCAATCACTATGTTGTTTAGCCTGCCACTGCAGTGTTTTTGTAATGTTATGGTTGAGAAATACCATTTTTTACCTTCCAAATA
The DNA here is from genome assembly GCA_019843855.1 of Hylomyscus alleni. Classification (NCBI taxonomy): domain Eukaryota; kingdom Metazoa; phylum Chordata; class Mammalia; order Rodentia; family Muridae; genus Hylomyscus; species Hylomyscus alleni. Next base: position 2,954 of record JADRCC010215921.1, read on the forward strand.
TCCTCCTTGGTTAATGTTTTTCTATGAGTTTCTCACTAATTCCTTTATGTTGGAACTATAACAATTGCAATAACAGACGTTTTGTATTTTTATAAAACCACTTGATATAAAACTATTACCAAAATGCTTTTGATGGCTGGAGGTATGCGTTAGTGGTTAAGAGCAGGGGTGGCTCTTCCAAATAATTCAGGTTCAGTCCCAGTAGGAAAATGACAATTTACAACTGGCTGTAACTCCATGTCCATAGCATCCAAAATTCTCTTCTGAATGAGACATTAGGCATGCACTTAATATACAGACACATCTGCAGGCAAAATATAAAAATAATTTTAAAAGAAAAGATGATTTTTGCCATCTAAATGGTGTTTAAAACTGTAATACAGTTTAGAAGAATTTAAGTTGTTTTATTTTTTGTCTTATTTAATATAAATTTTGGATAGTGAGTGACCAAATTCTATTTGGCGTGTGTGTGTGTGTGTGTGTGTGTGTATATATATATATACACACACACACACACATATATATATATATGAATGATAAGAAATGCAACAAAAAAAACCAACTTACCCTAAACTTCCATGAATTATAACACATCCTTATTTCCAGATTATTGTTCAAATGAAGGATGTATTGAACATTCCAACAGTGGCTGTCCTTCAATAATTCTTCCTGAAATGGGTATTATGTTTCCTCCCATGGGAGCATGTAGAGACATTTTCACTATAAGCTAGACTTTGGAATGCGAGTTATCTTTTTCATTGTTCACTGAGATTCAGAGTTAAGGATAAATACTTGGGTACCTCAAAACCTACATGTTGGTTTTTAAGAAGGGTCAGCAAAGATCTCAAAGAAACTTGCTTGCAGAAATCAGTAAGTCTGAACTTTACACTGTGGTTTAAAATAAAGCATAGACTCTCAGGAAATGACTCAGTGGTTAAAGCACTGGCTATGCAAGCAAAAGTACTGGAGTTCACATACCTAGAACCTATATAAAAGATGGGTGGGTTTGACAGGTTGCCTGTGTAATCCTGAGTATGAGAAGTGGGACAAAATCTCTGGAGCAAGCTAGCTAGCCAAACTAGTGCAAACAGTGATTCCTGGGTTCAGCAAGAGACCTTTTGTCTCCATAGAAAATAGAGAGCTCTTGAAGTTGCCTGATAAAAACTCTGGTTCTTCAAATACAAAAGCCTGCAAATGTATTTATACACTTTTACAATTTATATGTAAAAATGAGAGGACATAAAGAGAAGAGAGTTATTCACTAAGATCCTGAGTTTGGAGCATCATTTCAAAATGGGTAGTATGTGTGCTAGCAATATTAACACAACATTGGTGATTTCTAGTGACTGCCAAAACAATAAAACCTAACTGATTTGGTAGTTCCTTTTCTACTTGCTGTTTGAAAAAAAAAAAAAAAAAAAAAAAAAAAGGACCCTCTACATACAGATTTTTTTACTATATTGTCAGTTAACCTTTCAGGGTTTCCTGAATTGATCTCAGATTGTTTTGTCATAATAGGTATTTGACAAAAGGATTTGAAAGATAAAGTAGTGGCTTACTTTTTTTTTCAGACAGTAAGGGTACATATGCCAGGGTAGATATGTTCACACACACTGTTGTTCATATATAGGCTTACCCTTGTTTGTATTGGGTATTATCTCAGTCCACAAGTATTCCAGATCTCCTGCATATTTTTTTCTTGTATTCTTTAGCTTTGTGAAAAGAAGTGCCTTCTTCTGCAGGACACTCAGACCATACCATATGGATCTGGGTTTATGGAGCTGATGAAAAATCAGCACCTGTTCCAGTCCTTCCTTACTGTTCAGAAATATCCCCACCTACATTTGCTCTCAAATTTTCACACCCATTGCTTCCTGCATAGTGTTCCTTTTACTTCAGTTTCTAATATCTGAAGCAAGCAAACAAACAAGGAAACAAATGTATTAGGACATTTTAGCTAGAGCCTGGAGGGATTCCTTAGAGCTTTAGAGCCCTTTCCCTTGCAGAGGACCTGAGTTCAATTCCACTACCCACATGGTAGCTCAAAACTATCCAGAATTCTAGTTCCAGGGAATCTGGTGTTTTATTCTATCATCTCTGGGCACCAGGCATATGTATATGATATCGTATACATACTTGCAGGTAAAATTGTAATTAATTAATTAAAAAGCATTTTAAGTGATTAGCCAATTCCTACGGCCAAGTAATGTTTAAATATTATTTTAAATACTTGATTAAACATGTCTCACCTGCAATGTTCCTGCTATTATGATAGAACTTGAGCTGTGAAACCTCCCCTGCCCTATAAGCATGTGAAATGAATTTCTAAGTTGGTTGGATTTGTAATATTTACCATTTGGGGGTATTAATTGGTGATAAAGGTAGAAATTTAAATAATTATTTAAATATATGCATAATGTGTCAGATAGAAATATAATGTTTGTTATCTATCTATTGACATATTTCTCATCAATAGAAGTAAAATAATAGCTAGACTGAGAAAAATATAGGCAAAAATCTGTTACTTCACCCCTCAGTCCAGTGCTCTCTTGTATGGACCACATACTGAGATCATGGGAAGGCTGGGTATATTGCAAGCCCCTGTTGCAAAACATAACAAAAGTGCAAGAGTATTATAGAGATAAAAATGGGGCTACAGAGAGGGCTCAGTTGGTATGAGCTCTTGGATTTGCAAGCAGTAAAACTGGAATTCATATCTCCAACACTGAGCTAGGTAAGGATACACCTGACTGCAAACACATGATTAGGAGGTGGATGCAGCCTTGGGGGGCATATTCCCTGGAGCCTATTAGGCATCGGCAGCAAGCTTCAGGTTCAGTGAGAGAACTGGTCTAAAGAAAATACAGTAGAGAGCAGTAGAGGAAGACAGCTAGTGCTCCCTGACCTTCACATGTGGATGGATGATGTATATACTATACATAGGATAAGATAATAAATTATTTAATAAATTGTTAAGGTAGTACAGTAGTTAGTAATCGTACACATTTTTTTTTTGTTTTTGCATACATGTGTCCTATTAGCGTATAGTAAAGACATATAGACTAAATTTATGTCTTGTGAGACAGTGGGGAAAATGACTTCAATTTAATAATCAAATGAAATTCTACTTTGGCTACATTCTTTCAGAACATTATTTTAGTTCAAATTTGAAATATCTACAGGAGAGTTCTTTAGAGATTCGCATGACCTTCATGCAGTAGTCTCCTAATTATGTACAGAATTTAGTTGCATAAACTTGTAACAGATGCCAAACTATACATTTAAAAAAGACATCTGCAGGCAGAATCTCCATAAAAGGACAGGTGTGGAGAAGACTAGAGATTGGAAAACATGTATTAAAGAATAATTGCTAATGAGAAGGCCAAAATTTTCAGAGTTTTGCTAATCCAGGGTGACAACAATGTTCATTCTAGCATATTATGAGCCAAAAGCATAATACAGAGAAATCATAGTCCTGTGTTTACTTCCTAGCACACCCACTATCTTAAATTAGCTAAATTTGAGTTTCAAAAGTTAATGAGAGTAAATTCAGACTTAATGTTTATATCCTAACAGAACCATCAGTAAATATGAATATATATTTTCTGAATCATGAAAATTTAAAGATGGACAGGGCAAGTTCACAAGAAGACCAGTATTCTATTCTTAAGTTTTATAATTTAGTATATTTTAACAGTAAGCTTACAGGTACAGCCTTGAATACAGACAATATTAAAAACATGCACTTTCCTGTAGGACAACTCATATAATGAGTTGTATAATGAGTGTATGGAGTCTACTGTATGTATGATAAAGATGCATTAATCAGAAAATTTGAACAGGTTTATTCATAATTGTTATAAGGTTGAATTATTGAAATGTTTTCAATGCAACATTTTGCTTCTGTTAATGCTTTACATCTTGTATTTATATAAAAAAATCACACAATGAAAATGGAAATATTGCCAATATCCAATTTTTATCCTCTATTTTCCAATTTGCAAACATATGTTTAAGTGTCTTTTGACTCTATGGGAATACATTTAGCATTCAGAACTACTGATAACAGGAAAAAGAGGGAAAACACATTTTGAAAAATGAAATGTTTCCCATCTTAGTGGATTTCTTTTTTTAAAATGGTTCCTGTAGTTATTATTTATTTTACATATTTGAATATACTGTTTTATTTTACACTCATTTATGTTTTTCAATTTTTTTATTATTTCTTTATTTACATCCCTGTCATTGTTCCCCCTTCTTGGTCCCCCCCATAGTTCTTCATCCCATTCCTCTTCTCCCTTGCTTCTGAGAAGGTACTATCCCCGCAGTAGGCATCTCCCCCCTTCCCTGGGGCCTCAAGTCTTTCAAAGTTAAGAACATCTTCCCCCATTAATGCATGACAAGGCAAAGCTCTGCTATATTTATTCCAGGGACCAAGGACTGGACCATGTATGCTCCTGGTTGGTGGCTCAGTCTCTGGGAGCTCCTTGGTGTCTGGGTAAGTTGAGACTGCTGTTCTTCCCGGGGGCGGGGGTCCGCTCTCCCCTTCAGCTTCTTCAATCCTTCCCCTAATTCAACCATAGGAGTCCCAAACTTCACTTCAATGGTTGGATGTAAGTATCTGCTTCTGTCTCAGTCAGCTGCTGGTAGAACCTCTCATGGGACAACCATGCCAGGCTCCTGTCTGGAAACAAATCACAACATCAGTAATAGTGTCCGGCCTTGGTTCCCTCCCATGAGATGGCTCCCAAGTTCTTAAGCATGTTCTCTGCATGTGCGGCATGCTATCTGGTATATTTTGACATGATCGTTAGAACTTCGCCATGGATTTTACCCAGGTCCGTATCTTTAAAGAAGGCCATTCCGATGGGCATCACGTGCCTCTTGCAAACACCAATAACTACACTCTGGAAGCACTGATCTGTTTTGAAATCCTGAACAATTTCTGCCACCAGATACTGGAAGGGAACTTTGCAAATCAGAAGTTTAGCAAACTTCTTAAAGTGCCTGTTATTTCTAGGAGTGCCCCAGTATCAGGCCTATAGGAATGAGGTTTCTTCATCCCTCCAGTAAAAGGCATACTCTTGCAGGAGAGGTTTTTGTAGCCAGTTGATTTCGAAATGCTTTACCATGGGTAGATTTGTAGGAAATTGGGATTTTATGAGTCATGGTATGGGCATCTTCTTACTTACCTCCTTTCTGTTGGAGATCAGTGAGAGGCTGTGATGCATGGCAGCTATTATGCAGTGTTGACATCTAATGCTTTTTTTAAAAATGACATTTATATTTGTTTGGTGATCTCCTTGGTGCAAGGGAAGTACAGGCTGGAGAGAATTGCAGGAGAGGAGTGAATGGGGGTAGAAACAGAGTGGAACTATAGTGTAGAACTCAGATGATAACTTATAGGAGTTGGTTCTGATTTTCCACTATATTGTTCCCAGGCATTGGACACAAGTTGTTAGGTTTGGTGGCAAACACCCATAATGCTATTTTATTAATATTTATTTTATTCTTATTGTATGTGTATAAGTGCTTTGCCTACATATATGTGTGTGCACCCTGTGTATACTTGATGACCACAGATTCCAGAAGAGGATATGAAATACCCTGGTACTCTGGAACTGGAGTTTCAGATGGTTGTTAACTGCTATGCTGGTACTAGGAATCAAACTCACATCCTCCAAAAGAGCAGCCAGTGCTCTTACCTGCTAACCCACTCTCCAGCTACCAGGATACTATTCTAACTATGTCCTAGGGAGAATTAAAGGTTCCTTGGAGGTTTTCATTGGAAGATGCTTTAGAAGAGCTATAACATACTGTTTGCTTCAAAATACCATTTGAATTGTGGTTTTACATTGCATTATACATTATTTCTCTTGATCATCACCACTCTGTTTATCTCTAGTACTATTCTATGAACATTCATCTGTAGAAATATACTGCCTATGTATAAACAAACTCAATTTCTCACTTGTTCTTCACAGGAAACTTGTTTAAATAGAGAGAAAACTTAAGTTCTAAGTATTTAAATAGCCTCTCCAAAAATATTTGATTAAGATGGGGCTCAAATAGAATTTAACAGTAAATTAACCTTTAAATCTAAAATTATATTTAAATGGGCTGGGGCAGTGGATTAGCATTTAAGAGCATTGGCTTCTCTTCAGTGAACCTGGTTTCCCAGTATCAACATGACAGCTTACAACCCAGGTAATCTGATATCCATTTCTAGCATCTGAGTGTACTACATACATATGTTGCACAGGCTTACAGGCTGGCAAACACTCAGACACACAAAATCATATTTTAAAACATGAACTTATAATAAAAATAATAATAAAAGTCATTAATTCCCAAAATATCCAAAGGAAAATATTTAACTTGTAGCAATCATAAATCTGGTAACTTGTCATGCCATTATACATAATGTTTGAGTAATGTGAGCCTAGTCTGGGCAAAGTAGTTAGATCAGTTGGTAAAGTGCTTACATTGAAAGTGTGGAAACAAATTGACACTAGAATCCACATAAAAACTGGATCCTGTGGCATGTGTGTGTTTAATCTTAGTGCTTTGGAGGGAGAGATAGGAGGATTCCTCATGAACTGGTCTAGCTTAATCTGCAAGCCCCCATTCTAGTGAAAAAAGATCTATACCTACATTTGATCTATAGATGCTACGACCTCATGCACAAAAACACAGACACTAAAACTTAGCAAAATAGTGCCCTCAAATAAGTGCATTCAAATATGTTTCCAGGAAGGAAGTAAAATCTAATAGTATTATCATTAACAGTCAAAATTAAATAATTTCATGAGGTTCAACTTGCATATATTAAATTTTAAAAATTAAAACTGTATAGATATTTGAAATTTACACTTACATATAAAAATGAGAATTCAGAAATAGTGTCATTCCAAAAAATTTTCTCATATGCCTTTTCACTCATCATAGTCTGTATTATTTAGGGGAAATGATTACTTTTCAACTTCTAGGATAATTTATAGATTAATTTTGCTTTTACTTGAACTCCATGTACGTGGAACATTGTAGTGTGTCTTGTATTTTGCTTAAACTGTATTACATGGTATAACAGGCAGTCAGTAAAACAACCAACTTTAGGGAAATTCAGAGTGAAATTTCTTATCTTTTCCAATTAAATTTTAAGGTT